>CAUZXS010004922.1:102500-372147 GCA_963585895.1 Sepioteuthis lessoniana
AGAAAAAAGACTTCTCACCTATGGTAGTGATTACTGTCACAGAATATAGAAGTGCCCCTGCGTATGACCATTGAAGTTCCCTTTCGTCTCCAAGGCCATTCCAACCGGTATCGTCAATAAAGTGGACGATTTCTTTTTCAAATTCTGTAATGTATTTGTACGTGATGTTGGCTAAGTAATTATCAGCATGGTCAGACGTTTCGGAAGCGTTCAGAATGAGTGTGACGTAATGACCTCTAATGCTGGTTATCTGATCCCTGAGTTGTCGCTCGTGGGGAGCCTCAAGCCCCATAAAGATCCAGCCACCGAGGATACTGTAGGCCACTACGCTTCCAGTTAAGCCGATGTGCGAAAAAATAAATCGAAGAGACATCTTAAAACTACGCACAAAACGGCGCCAGAATACCAGGAATTTCGACACAGGAACAGGGGTGTGTGAAGTCCTTCGTTTTTTCAACTTTTGAGCCATTTTGTGAAAACTTTGGTTTGGTTCAAGATGGATACACGTAAAAAGAAAAATAAGTGATATTTTAACAAGTATTGTAAAGTTGAAGAATTTGGTTATTGTAATGTTGAAGAAGTTGATAATTGGCTGACAATTTGTGATTAGTGCAAGTTGAAAAAAAAAAAGAAAAGAAATTAAAATAAAATAAAAAATGCTACTTTATGTGTGAGGACAAAATGTTTCGCATCCTATCAGAAATTTTGACCAGAATGGGGAAAGAATCGTCCATGTGAGAGTAAAAACGTACACTGAGTGAGGCAGACGATTAGAAGAAAAAATAAAACAAGAAGATCAAAACAAAACAAAAGAAAACGAAACAAACAAACAAATAACAGTAATGCTAGAAGAAAGAAAAACGAAAACGAGGCTGGGGTCTTATCAGAGACTTGCAACTCTTATGGACGAAGTTGTTTAACCTTACCACAGGTAGGAACTGATGTCTATCTGTCTGTCTGTTTCCCCCCCTCTCTCTTTCTTTCTTTCTTTCTTTCACATACACCAGTCTTAAGAGGCCATTCATTTGTGTAGTTGGTTTGATTCTCATGGGATGTCACGTTCTTATGACCTTGTGTCTGATTTATCTGAGTAAATAGCCTAGGAAAATATTACTATCGAGAAAGATATGAAGCAAGATCAATTTTTAAGCAGAGTGAAGCTGGTTTGAATTCAGCGTTATCCTCTTCCAAAACTGTTTGTCTTATCGAGGCTAAAAAACCCAGCCTGTCCTTCTAAGCACACAACACACACACACACACACACACACACACACACACACACACACACACACACATATATATATATATATATATATATATATATATGCAAGGGTAGGCTGCAAAGTTCAGAGACTGAAAAGCTCATATGATAACGTTAATGACGTTTTTTGACCAACAGGATCCAAGCACTGCAACACCAATGGAAGAAATTATTGGACCACAATAGAAACTATGTAGAAAAATAAACCTCAATGAAAATATCTTGGTCAGTCAATGAACTTTTCAGCCAACCCTCATATGTGTGTGTGTGTGTGTGACAAAAATCTGGTAAATTTAATAATTTCACAATAATCTGAAATCAAACTGAGTTAGCATTAAACATAAAATGTTAAGTTGAAAAATTCTTCAAATGCCGTTACTAAAAGTTTTATGTATTGAAAAAACTTGGATCTTTCGATAACAGAACACCCACACATAAGGATCATTAAATAAGTTTCCAGACTTTTTTTCGTATGGCCATTTTTATTGATAGTACACACATGAAACTATAGTCCCCTTCGAAGTAATCTACTCCGGCTGCTATGCACTTGTTGTACCGTTCCAACAACTTCTGGAAGGTCCCATGGAAGTCCTCATGTTTGAGTGTGTCAATGACCTTCGTCACAGCCTCTTTCATCTCCTCAATTGTCTCATAACGATAGCCTGTGAGCTTAGGGAATAGCCAAAAGTCACAGGGGGCAAGGTCTGGATTATAGGGAGGCCTATCCACCATCCGTTTTTCGGTCTGAATTAACGTTGGCAAAATCATCTGATTCTGACAAAAAAAAAAAAGATGAGGTCTTCTTACTATTATACATTGATTCCTTGAAACTAATTTCTTTTTCTTTTCTGTCCTGGCAATGACATTAAACAGAATCCACAACAGAATCCAGAATCCACAATGACTAGTTTGGGTCCCATCTATGAGTCTAATAGATCTATTTGAAAGCTATTCGTATTGGATAGGAATTATTAAGGTCGTATGACTGTGTAAAGAAATGATTATACGGGGATCATTTAATAAGTTTGCAGACTTTTTTCGTATGGGCACTTTTATTGATAGTATACGTATGAAACTCTTGTCCCTTTCGAAGTAATCTCCTCCGGCTTCAATGCATTTATTCTACCGTTCCAACAACTTCTGGAAGGCCCCATGGAAGTCCTCTTGTGTGAGCGTGTCAATGACCTTCGTCACAGCCTCTTTCATCTCCTCAATTGTTTCATAACGACAGCCTCTAAGTTTTTCCTTGAGCTTAGGGAATAAGCAAAAGTCACTGGGAGCAAGGTCTGGACTATAGGTCAAATAGTCTGTGACAAGGATGGAGTTGTGGACTGGTGTATTGTCCTGCTGGAAATGCCACTGACCCGATTTGAAGAATGTTGGCCTCTTCCGACGGAATCTCTTCCTGAACTCCCTTAAAACCTCAACATAGTATTCCTTGTTGACTGTCTGTCCAGTGGGAACCCAGTACATGTAGATCATGCTAGTGCTGTCAAAAAAGAAAAAAGAAAAAAAAGGGATCATCAAAAGTTTGTGGGTGGATTTGCTCTGTCTGGCCTTCTTGGGTCTGGGAGAGCCAGTATTCTTCCACTGGGAACTCTGTCTCTTGATCTCTGGGTCATAGCAGTAGATGCAGCTTTCATCACAGGTCACCAGAGCATCAAGAACTGTGGGATCTGAATTAATCAGCTCGATCATCTCCCTGCTGTCATGATAACGTCTTTCTTTCAGATCTTCTCTGAGCACTCTTGGGACAAACTTCGCGCAAATCTTCCGCATCTTCAGTGCCTCGCGAATAATTGTGAGTTCAGTTCCCACACTGACATCAAACTGTGCACTTATTGTCTCTATAGACAAACGACGGTCCTTATCCATTAAATTCTTTATTTGGCCAATCAACTCTGGTGTTCTGATTTCCTTACTCCTCCCACACCTCTCATCATCCCTCACAGACTCCCTGCCTTCCTTGAATCTCTTATGCCACTCAAAAACTGATGCTCGATTCATGCAAGATGCTCCAAAAGCAGTCTGAAGCATTCCATACGTTTCTCAGGCATTTTTTTCCAAGTTTAAAACAGAATTTTATTGCATATCGTTCTTCTAAAGTGTCCTCACGTCCAGTTTGCATTTTTGAAACTCACCATCTGTGACAATCAGGATTTAGTAGGGTGTATTCCAATTGCTGCTGTAGGTGTTCATTTGAACGTGAAATCATAAAAATTGATCAGTCATCTCATAAGATGTATAACAATAACATACTGAATTTTCAAGTCTACGACAATTTTAAATGCCTGTACAAAAAAAAAAAAAGGCTGGAAACCTATTGAAGGCACCTCGTATATATATATATATATATATATATATATATATATATATATATATATATATATACCTGGGTTCAAGCCCAGTTCAAGTTAAACCAAAAACCAAAGTTAAGGATCAAGGGTAAAGTGGAGCAATCCAGAGAAAGGAGTAGCGCCTTCCACTACATCTGGGTGTTGTAGCTATCGAAAAGGGACCCTTCGAGTCACTCCCGACTACGGTTACCAACTTTACTTTATATATATATATATATATATATATATATATATATATATATATATATTCAAGTGTATGACTTTAAATTAATTTTACCCAATAAAAATATATTTAGCACCGCTTTATTAAGATAATTTCTGACGATAATTTAATGCAGCATTATTTAATAAAGTAATAATCTGTAAATGAATTATTGGTAGAAATTTTAAACGAATAATAAATATTATTCGTTACATAACATTTATTTATTTTTATACATTTCTTGGATATCTCACCTCACATTTAGCTTTAGTCGTCGTGGAGAAAAAGTAGCAAATTTGATTTTTGATTTTTACTGATTAAATGATATTCAATAATTAAAACTCAATGGATTTGTAGAACACTTCACAGTTCTTCATCAGTAACGTACAAAAAGCACGTGTACCTCTTCACTTCTTCTTAAGACCTGTTATATTTAGATATCACTCAGTTTTCATCGGCCAAATTTGAATTCAATGTTTTTCGAAAATTATTGCTTTGTAATTTAGTACTAACTGCAAGAAAAAAAAATTCTTTCTTTTTTTTTTTTTGAGAATTAAAAAAAAATCTTGAAAATTTTATCACTTAGAATATTCGGGCTATTATCTTCATCTTCATTGTACTCAGAACGTTTCGACCGATATGTCAGTTCTAAGTTTTGTGAAGGCTCCTGAGTTCGAGATGAAATTCCTGAAAAAGGCCGAAGGACGCATCTCATCATCATCATCATCATGTCACTCTATCAGCATGGATATCCCTGACCCTCTCTCGCCACCCTCCCTATCGTCCATCACTTCCGGCAGGTCGTCAGGGTTACATCCCGTACCTACACACAGCTGCTGTATGTAGGTTCGAGCTGGTCGCCCTGCCTATGCCCGGTCATGTGAAGGGGTCCACAAAACCTTTAGTTTTAGTGATATGTAAAATGCAAACACCCTCGTCTTAGATGTAAACTCAACGATAACCTTTACACTCAAAAGGTCCATAAATTAGATGGCTTTCATCATGGTGTCATGATGCTGCTGCTGCTGCTGCTGCTAATGAAGAGAGCGGACAGTAAGTATGTCTGTCCTTTTCGAAAGGTTCTGAGGAAGAGAGTGTTTGGCGGCTTTTCCCCAATTTGGTGCTGCCCAGAAAAAGGGTCCAGGCTGAATAGGATAAGTCATCCTGATTGGGTGAAAATATGTGTTGACCCTAACGGTTAAATTAACTAACACGCCAAACAAAAATACCAAGTTCTTTCTGCTACAAGACCTTTCTTTTTATAACAGTTCACAGAAAAGTCTTGCTTTAACTATCCGGCGAATGACGTCGTCGTTTGTCCCGCTATTAAAATGGCTTTGGCTACAAAAATGAAAAGTAAGACATTTCATCATTTTCAACCCCTTGTTATTTCTACTTGTACATGAAACAATGTATGCATATCATCTGTTGGGACATGTTTTTTATATTCTTGTAATATCTATTATATGTTTTTATACATGTATTAAATGTCCTATATGTGTATATGAGCTTATTTTTATCTTTCCTTCCGTTTATTCGATGTGTAGCAGAAAGAACTTCGTATTTTTGTTTGGCGCGTAAATTAACGGTCAACGTTATGATCGTCGCATATTTTCACCCAGTGAAGATGACTTATCCTATTCAGCCCGGACCATTTTCCCGGATAGCATAAAAATGATGAAAGCCCGCCAAACTATCTCTTCCTCAGCCGCATTCAAGCAGGACGGGCGTACTCCCTTCATAGCAGCAGAATCATAACACCGTGAAGAAAGCCGTCTAATTTATTGACTTTTTGAGTCTACCCTCTTAGACCAAGGGTTCCCAGTTGAACATGAATTAGATGCATGAAATCTGCCACTTACAGGAACACCTTTATGTCACCTCTTACTTTTGCTATGTCAACAGCGACGCGCAAATACACTCAGACATCCAGCTACCTCATTCCTGGGAAACCGTTTCAGGAGATATTTCATGCCTCTCTCCTACATCAACCAGGACCACACATTTATGGGTGACTACATCATTCCTGTCCTTAAACAGCAAACACGACTTTTGCTATGTCTATAGCGACGCATAATTCTGCTCAGACATTCAGCGTTGCCTTTACTTTGGCGACGCGCATTCCGCTCTGGCATTTAGCTTCTATAATTCCTTCTCAACTCAATAATCATTTCCTTCCTCCCTTCCTACGAGACTTGCAACATAAAGGTACCTTTTATTCTGCCATTAAACCTTCTTGAAAACTTTTCTAGATCTTGGTTCTTCTCTCCTTTTATTTCCAACAATATAGCGAGGAACTAACGTTACAATTTTCTACGCTAAAGATGTTAGTGTATCAATGGATATATTAATGCTAATATTGAACCTTAAGGAAACAACTAAACATGTTTCCCAGCACCAACCGTTAATAAATACTGGTAACCATTCCAATATTGTAATTGCATCATTTTGACGGGTACTATGCTATATCTATTCATGCTTGCGTTACTAAAATGCAAGCAAACACTACAAATAGCCACATTTAACGTAAGAACCTTAAATAGAATAGGACAACTCCCAGAGCTAATCGCATCGGCCGAAGAACATAAGATAGACATAATATGCATACAAGAACACAGATACACGCACACAGAAGATATCAAATATCACGAAACTGGCAATGGCTGGTCGCTCGCCACTGTATCCGCATGGAAAAACTCTGTCAACGCCGCAGTAGGAGGGGTAGGATTACTTATAGGACCTAGAGCACTAAAAACGCTTAATAGCGTTGAGAAAATACAACCTAGAATGATGGCAGCTACATTTAACGGAAATCCCAGAGCAACAATCATCTCATGCTACAGCCCCACCAATGTTAGTGAAGAAAATGAACTAGTCACCTTCTACGATGAGTTATCCTCATTAGTGCGTAGCATCCCGAAACACAACATGTTAGTCATTGGCGGAGACATGAATGCATAAATCGGGAAAAACGGAAACAACAAATACAGCCTCCACAACACGTCAAATAGGAATGGGCAACATCTAACAGATTTCATGATAGAAAATAGATTAGCATGCCTCAATACAAACTACCAAAAAAGAGAGGGCAAACTATGGACATACACGTACGCAAACAATACTAAAGCACAGATAGACTACGTCCTTATAAACAAGAAATGGAAGAATAGTGCATTGAATTGCGAGGCATACTCCTCTTTTGAGGGTGTCCACCGATCACCGAATAGTCACGGCAAAAATACGGTTAAGCCTACGAAAAAACACCAAACGAACAGCGACCACCAAACACTATGACTGGGCCCTATTAAACAACAAAGATGTAAGAGATAAATACGTATTAGAATTAAGAAACAGATTCGAAACACTACAAGAAAAGACGGAAAAAAGTACACCAAACGACGAATACGAAAATTTTGTCAATGCACACCTCGAGGCAGCAGCAAAATACATTCCAACAAAAATTAAAACTAAATATAGAGTCCCATGGGAAACTTTAGCGGTGAGAGAAAAACGTGCACTAGTGAAAACAGCCTCCAAAAACTATCGAAAAAACCCAACAAACACAAATGCCTTAAAACTAAAAACGGCACAATATCAGTTAGCAGGCATATATATAAAGGAACAGACAGAATACATTCAAAATCAGATAGATAAGATTAGAGACTCGGTGGAAGATAGACAATCTAGAATTGCCTGGCAAACAATAAACGAAGTGAGCAGAAGAAAGAACACAGCCAAAGCAAAACTTAAAGCAGCAAACCAACAAGAAAGAATAAAACTGTGGAAACAGCACTTCGAAAACTTACTTGGAAACCCACCAAAAATAACGCATGAACCAATCACCAGAATAATTAGCAAACAATTAGACATTAAACTTGGACCGTTCACACAAGAAGAACTCGACTCGGTTCTCAGAAAAATTAAAAATAGGAAAGCTGCAGGGCTGGACGAAATTCCCCCGGAAGTATGGAAGACCAGACAATTCGACGACATACTGCTCCGACACTGCAACGCAGTATACAATCAAAATCCGATAGATAGATGGATGAAGGGATGCATACTCCCCTTCCCTAAAAAGGGGGACCTCGGATTAGCCAAAAACTACCGAGGCATAACACTTACATCCATAGCTGCCAAAATCTACAATGCCCTACTACGAAACCGAATAGAACCCAAAATCGACAACATACTTAGAAAAAAACAAAATGGCTTCCGAAGAAATAGATCCACGACCTCACAAATATTAACCATCCGCAGAATCCTTGAAGGTGTACGGGCAAAGAACCTACAAGCGACATTAATATTTGTCGACTTTACCAAGGCTTTCGACTCCATTCACAGAGGAAAGATGGAACAAATCCTACTAGCGTACGGCATACCTAAAGAAACCGTAGCGGCAATAACGATTCTCTATAGAAACACTAAAGTAAAAGTACGATCACCGGATGGAGACACAGAATACTTTGACATTGTAGCAGGAGTACTACAAGGGGACACGCTGGCCCCGTACATCTTTATCATTTGTCTAGACTACGTACTTAGAACATCGATTGACAAAATCAAAGAGAATGGCTTCGAACTGACGAAGAAAAGAAGCAGAAGATACCCCGCAACAACAATTACCGACGCCGACTACGCCGATGACATAGC
The DNA here is from genome assembly GCA_963585895.1 of Sepioteuthis lessoniana. Taxonomy (NCBI): domain Eukaryota; kingdom Metazoa; phylum Mollusca; class Cephalopoda; order Myopsida; family Loliginidae; genus Sepioteuthis; species Sepioteuthis lessoniana. The sequence continues at coordinate 110,971 of CAUZXS010004922.1, forward strand.
GATACTGGCAAATACACCTGACCAAGCCGAAACACTTCTGCATAGTTTGGAACGAGCAGCAGCAAGCATAGGCCTCCATGTTAATGCACACAAAACGGAATATATGTGCTATAACCAAACGGGGGACATCTCCACTCTAGAAGGAACACCACTTAAACTAGTAGACAAATTCACGTACCTAGGAAGCAGCGTCGAATCAACCGAAAAGGACATCGAAACGAGGTTAACGAAAGCATGGACAGCTATCAATAGGCTATCGATTATATGGAAATCAGACCTAACCGATAAAATGAAACGCAGTTTCTTCCAGGCAGCGGTCACATCGATACTGCTATATGGATGCACTAGATGGACGCTAACAAAACGGCTGGAGAAGAAACTAGATGGCAATTACACAAGAATGCTGCGTGCAATCCTGAACAAGTCCTGGCAGCAACACCCCACAAGACACCAACTGTACGGCCACCTGCCCCCTATCACGAAAACTATTCAAGTTAGACGAACCAGACATGCAGGACACTGCTGGAGAAGCAGAGATGAACTCATAAGAGATGTACTCTTATGGATCCCCACACATGGCCGAGCAAAAGCAGGACGACCAGCTCGAACGTACATTCAGCAGCTATGTGAGGATACAGGTTGTTGTCCTGAAGACCTACCTAGGGCGATGAACGATAGGGAGGAGTGGTGAGAGAGGGTCAGGGATATCCGTGCTGCCAGCACGATATGATGATGATGATTCAAGCCCTCCACATGGGCAAAATGTGACACTAGGTCAGTATTTAAGCGGAGTTTAACAGGTTTAAATTTAGATATTTCTTTCTCCAAGACCAATTGCCATACCAAGGTTTAAGAGCTTAGCCTGTCCTATTGTTTATTCTTAGCTGGAGGAAGAAGGGTTGGATTTATACCTTTGCCAAAGGTTTTAGTGCTATGTAAAATGCAAACAGCCTCGTCTTAGATGTGAAATCGACGATAAACTTTACACCACAAGCGCCTCCACCCCACCCATATGTGTGTGTGGGGGGGTAAGTGTGTGTGTGTTTGATTAAATAGGTCAGGCACTTTATATTTCTCTATTTTATTTTTTTATCCTTTCAGGTCTTTGTATGAGTCGCTTGACTGTTGAAGAGAATGAATTTAGGAAGGTGCCGTATTTTTCCAAAGTTCTTTCAGTTTCAACTGGAGCCATCTTCGGGGGAAGCGAATAATGAAATGACAAACACGATGACGTTTTCTTACAAGATATTGACGGAAATATTCGTAATTGTATATTAAAAGATGTTCTTCATATTCCTACATATTAAATTTTCTGTGCGAGCGGCTGTCAAAAAGCTAGGGACGTAATTGTTTAAAATTATTTGACCCAAATGGGTTATTTTTACCTGTAGTCAGGACTGAACTTACAATCACCAGTTGATGTCACTTAGAAGTTCATTAACCTAACGCCTATACCCGTTATGCTACATGTCAGGACAATTCGGACTGCATTTTGGGGAGTTATAAACCGAATGGTTTTATCAATACTTGTAATTACAACTTATTAATATCATGTACGTTGTTTTTACCTTAGCTCATATAGCAATTTTTTTAGCTAGTCTTTTTGATTATTGGTTCCCATATATTCATCTCTACGTATATTTGGTCTACCCAACACATGTGCTCCTTCTTTAATACGTCTAATTTTCCAATGTTCTTCCCTATTATTTTAACTTAATAAGGATAGATGTTGTAATATCTTAACTAACAAAAGGGAAATAACCTCTGATTCCACAGGGGTTACGGCCCCTACTTCATCCGAGGGAGTTGGTCAATAAAGGAATATACCAGGCATAGCAGCAGATGTTCGTCTTCACTCTGTCTTTAATCATCATCCATCTTATCGATTCACCTAGCAAGTATCGATTACCTCAGATATAAGGATGGTTTCCTTTTTCTTTCCATATATGGTCAGCTATACTTGACTTTTCTATTTCACCACGTACAACTGCTTTTTGATGTTTCACTAGCCTTACTTCTATGGGACATTGGCCCAGCGGTTAGAGTGTTCGCCAATGGCCCGGGAGACCTGGGTTCAATCCCAGGTCGAGTCATACCAAAGACTTTAAAAATGGAACTTGATACCACCTTGCTTAACACTCAGCATTATAAGGTACGGTTCAAGGGTAAAGTGGAGCAATCCAGGGAATGGAGTAGCGCCCTCCCCTACACCTTGGTGTAGTAGCTATCGAAAAGGGAGCCTTCGGGTCACCCTCGACTATGGTCGCTAACTTTACTTACTTACTTCTATGGGACGACGTGTCTCGCGGTTGTATACTTTACCAAATCTGCATGGGATGGAATATATGCAATTCTTGGTCAGGTTGTTTTGTTCAGGGAGTTAAACTTACAAAAAAAAAAAAAAAAAAAAAAATACTGGACATAAATATAAAATTGCGATTAAAACAGACTCCGATTTAAAATCGAAATATACGTTTAATTTTTTTTTTTTTTTCGAAAATTAATTTCAATAAAAACACTGTACATAAATATACAATTACGAACTAAAACAGACACCACGTATTACTATTGAACTATACGTTAAAATTTCCTTATCGAACGATTTGCGAAAAAACAAAAAACAAAAAACAAAAAAACAAGAAAGACCAACACTTGAGTGATACTTAGTAATCTTCACGAAAAGATTATAGTTTAAAATGCTATATTTACGAACTGGATAATATATATATATATATATATATATATATATATATATATATATTATGAGAGTGTTGGTCATCAGTTATGGGGTTTTAAGATTTTTGAAGGTCAGGGCCTAAGGGCAAGGCTGTGTTACCGTAAGATATCTGACTCCATATTTTGGTTACACTGTTTCACCCCACGTTGAATAGCCGGCACAATGCCTTGCCCAATGAATGTCCCAAAAGAAATATACAAAAAGAAAAGATAGAAATAGATAAGAGACGAAAACATTTCTTCCGTACTTTCCTTTATTTACTTGGTGAAGGGACTAACCGACGCTACGTCCCAAGACGTAGCGTGGTGCCCAAAACACCAGACAGCAAAATGGTGTTGTTGGTTCGACGGACACTGCCTGAAAGAGAAAGATAATATCGTTTCCTTTTTCAAGAGGAAAATCCTTTTTTCTTTTACGCATGCGTCATCTCCTTTTCCGTTAGAGCCCTCTGGGAGTTTCTTCAAATTTAAATTTTCTTTTTATCTATCAATCTATTTTTCTAAATTTTATTTTATTTATTTATTTATTCGTTCCCTACACAGTAAATGACTATGTGGTTATTTGTCGAACCAGGTGCAATATAATATGGAGAGTGCTCAATATCTATGATAGAGCTAATTATAATAATAATGATAATAAGTAAATATATATTATATATATATATTTAATCCACGGAAAATATTGTTCTGCAACATAAGGTTTCTTGAAGTTTATATTGTTATAAACTTCAAGAAACCTTAGGTTGCAGAACAATATTTTCCATGGATTAAATATATATATAATATACATTTACTTATTATTATCATATATATATATATATATATATATATATATATATACGTGCCTTAAGCGGGTTAGACAATATACAGACTGCTGTTGACCCAATAGTTAACAATCTGACCTTGTTAGATAATCGTTAGTATTCAAACTTTTTGTTCAAGGCTGTATGAATGGGGCAACTAACGAGAGCCGAACTCACTCGTGAAGGTTTGCTATCTATAATACCACCCGATGAGCCTTGTGCCAGACTAATGTTATATTCTGAGTTGTGGGCGAGAAATGCGTATGGTTGCAAAACAAAGAACGTATAGATACTCACAATAACACAGTAATGATGTTATAGAAAATTTTTTATAAATAGATTAAGTACAGAGAGTAGAATGGAGAAATATGTTCACAGTTAAAGAATGAATTCAGTGGTAGTAGTTACAAAGTTCATGTACTGTACTTGTCTCGTGGTGAAGGGATGGTTTTCTCGGAATTAGGACAGCGTTGGTAGCGGCGGCGATCGTTTGATGTATCGGATGACAGGCGCCGGACGGTGGCGAAGAATCCTTAACACGGGTCGTGTGAAAGAACAAGTCTGTCTGATGATTATTTGGTCCGTCTATTTATATATTTTTTGTAGGCTCACAAACGGCAATTTTTGTGCCCCGCGGGAAGCGTTCCGATTGGATATTTATTAATGTATTTTTTTTGTTAATTTATCGCAAACGGAAGTTCTGCGCGGAGCCCATGCGTGAGCGACTAACTTTTCATTTTGGGTTGAGAACTCGAAGTGGTAACTTCCGTTTTTTTTTCTTTTCTTCTTTTCTCCTTTCTTTTTGTTTTTTCAAATCAAGGCAAGATCTCATCTTGTAACACCATACACCTCTGCCCACCATTTGGCTTGATGTCTAAGGTTAAGGTTCATTGTCTGTTTTCTTTCTTTCTTTTTTACATTCTTTCTTTCTCTTCATTTTTATTTTCTTTCTCTTTCTCTTTAATGTGTTTCTTTCTTTTTCTTCATTGCTTTCTTTTCTTTCTTTTCATTCCTATTTTCTTTCTTTCTTTCTCTTTCTCTTGTTTCTTTTTCTTCTTTTTTTTTGTTCTTTCTTTTCATTCCTATTTTCTTTCTTTCTATTTAATTTGTTTTTTCTTTTTCTTCATTTCTTTTTTCTTTCTTTTCATTCCTATTTTCTTTCTTTCTCTTGTTTCTTTCTTTTTCTTCATTTTTTTTTTCTTTCCTATTTTCTTTCTTTCTCTTTAATTTGTTTTTTTTTCTTTTCTTCTTTTCTCCTTTCTTTTTGTTTTTTCAAATCAAAGCAAGATCTCATCTTGTGCCAGACTAAGCTTGTCTTCATAAATATTAGGGTACACTGCCATGAGATAATAGTCATCAAGAGTGTCTCGTGGATAATATACTTTAAATTGTTGAGAGTTAGAACTTTACCGAGTAGCCTTTAGTCGTGCCATTGTATCAGCATCAGATATTATTAGGTCGAAGAGATAACCTTAAAAAATAAAAGGTTGTCTTTCATGTCGCAATAGGTATCAGGAAAATGTTTGTAGCAAATGCCAATTAAGTCATTAGTAGATATAAAGAGCGTGTACATTCAAATACACATCATTTCTTCCTCTCAAAAATGAATAAATACATCAAAATAATGTAAAGAAATAAACATAAAAGTTGAGTAATAGAACTGAATTATCTTCCATTTCTGTCTGTGCGCATGCGTGAGCGTATCTCTATATAAACACACATACACAGTTAAGTGGTGAAATCTATAGGTATCCAGACATTTTTGTACAGGCATTTAAAATTGTCGTAGACTTGAAAATTCAGTATGTTATTGCTATACATCTTATGAGATGACTGATCAATTTTTATGATTTCACGTTCAAATGAACACCTACAGCAGCAATTAGAATACACCCTACTAAATCCTGATTGTCACAGATGGTGAGTTTCAAAAATGCAATCTAGACGTGAGGACACTTTAGAAGAACGATATGCAATAAAATTCTGTTTTAAACTTGGAAAAAAATGCCTGAGAAACGTATGGAATGCTTCAGACTGCTTTTGGAGCATCTTGCATGAATCGAGCATCAGTTTTTGAGTGGCATAAGAGATTCAAGGAAGGCAGGGAGTCTGTGAGGGATGATGAGAGGTGTGGGAGGAGTAAAGAAGTCAATAGACTAGAGCTGATTGGCCAAAGGGTTAGGGTTACTATGTTGAGGTTTTAAGGGAGTTCAGGAAGAGATTCCATAGGAAGAGGCCAACACTCTTCAAATCGGGTCAGTGGCATTTCCAGCAGGACAATACACAAGTTCACAACTCCATCCTTGTCACAGACTATTTGACCAAGATGGGCATCAAGACAGTTCCTCAGCCACCCTATAGCCCAGACCTTGCTCCCTGTGACTTTTGGTTATTCCCTAAGCTCAGAGGCTGTCGTTATGAGACAATTGATGAGATGAAAGAGGCTGTGACGAAGGTCATTGACACGCTCACACAAGAAGACTTCCATGGGGCCTTGCAGAAGTTGTTGGAATGGTACAACAAGTGCATTGCAGCCGGAGGAGATTACTTCGAAGGGGACTAGAGTTTCATGTGTGTACTATCAATAAAAGTGCCCCCACGAAAAAAGTCTGGAAAATTATTTAATGATCCTCGTATATATATAAATATTTTTGATCTGATGGAAATGAGATTAATTCAAGTGAGAAAAAAGAAAAAGAAATAGGGAAAAGGAAGGAGAGAGGAAGAGGGGTTTAGGCATATCCCGTTTCATCAGAGACATTGACTATAATGAAGTGTCTAAGTGAAAAGGAAGAATAAAAATGAAAAGGAAAGAATCCTCAATAAGTAAGTAAAGTTGGCGACCTTAGTCGAGGGCGACCAGAAGGCTCCCTTTTCAATAGCTACAACACCGAGGTGTAGGGGAGGGCGCTACTCCTTTCCCTGGATTGCTCCACTTTACTCTTGATATGTACCTTATATTGCTGAGTGTTAAGCAAGGAGGTATCAAGTACCATTTTTAAAGTCTTTGGAATGACTCGACCTGGGATTGAACCCAGGTCCCCTAGACCATTGGTGAACACTCTACCCAAGGAGCCAGTCAAATCCTTAATAGCGTGGTAAAAACCTCACTAACTTCTCGAAACGAACTCACAACGTACCAACTTCTCACGCGGGCATATATTTTATTCCATACAAAAATTGTAACAAACATTACATCGGCGAAGCCCAACGTAATCTGGAAAAAAGAATCTATGAACACAAACATGACGACCGAAATGTCTTTTTCTCACATGTTAGTTGCCCAGTCGGCTGAAGCTATAGAATACACCAACTGGTTCTCTGCAGAGGGTAAGACTCCCAACCCCCAATGAATGTCCTATATATGACACTCAACAAACCCATACATTGCAAAAAAAGAAAAAATCCTTCAGATTATTAGAATTGGTTGGTTGGGTTTTATGGCATATCAACCTTTGTAGGTTATTTAATGTCAAATCCATTTTTACGTAAATAATCAGTTCTATTTAAAACAATTCAATTTAGCATGAGTACACTGTTTAATTGTCAAAACAGTTCTAATTCAGGTAATTCAGTTTAGTATAAGTACAGATTTTATTTACACACAGTTAAATGTCAAGACAGTTCTATGTTAAACAATTCAGTTTAGTGTGAGTACAGTTTCAATGTCCAAAAACAGTTCCATTTCAAATAATTCAGTTTAGCATAAACACGCAGTTTAAATGTAAGTACAGTTTATTTGTCAAAAACATTTCTATTTCAGGCTATTCAGTTTAGTCAAACCGTTCTAATTCAAACAATTCAGTTTAGCATAAATATGCAGTTAGTTCTATTTAACTCATAGATAGGGCCCTATCAGGTGCTACCATTCTGGGCCACAGTAGACCTGGGAGCGATGGCAATGAAGGGGAACTCCGCATTCCCCAAAGCTCCAGCATCACTGGAACCTCACCATCAGATCGTTTAGTCTCATATCCAGGACACTCGTTAGTGGGTGGGGGGCTTACCCCTCTGCAGAGAATCAGTTGGTGTATTCTACAGCCCCAGCCGACTGGGCAAAGATTATTAGAATCTCCAGTCATTTCCAAAACAAACCACATAAAACAACGTCCAGGTTTCTATCAGATTTTACCATATATATAACTTGTATGGGTAAAGTTTGGAATGATACAAATAGTACGAGGAAGAAAGAAAGACAATAAATTAAATCCTTTTGATTTCTTTCACTTTAGGTCAAATTTCTTCGGAATTAATTTATTATTCAAGGGATTACATCTACATGCAACGAAGGAGAGAAGCTATATTTATAGTGAAACGTCAATTTGGTTCCTTTTATTTTTAATGGCATATCAACCTTTGTAGGTTATTTAATGCCAAAGCAATCCTTGTAGAAGAACATCAGTGATACTATTTAACCCATAGCTGGGTGATAAGTAGGTTCATACCTTTCTCAATGGGCATTACCCCAAAAGTAAACGTAATAACACAACTGGAGTTCAAACTTTATTTTGAGGCAGCAGTACAGCATACCACCCCCCATCAATTTGATTTTCCATACGACCTTCTGTTTTTTTTCTTATATACATCAAGTTACCAATAATTCGGTAGCCTGTCAGAATGATCAGCTAATTTTCACTGCCAATACGCTCGTATGTTCAACATGGAATTAAGGGCACCAAAAAGAAAGAGACTATGTTGAAAAATAATCATTTGTTGAATAAATGTTTTCATCATTAGGCTATAGACCTTTTGTCCACAATCTCCTGTTTGAGAATTGTAATTAAACAACAACAACAACAACAAACAAACAAAACCCCCATAAAAACTACCTGTCACTGTAGTCAAAGGGACTGTGAGATAACAATTATTTTAGTATTTATACTGCTCTACTTACCAGCATTTGAGTACTTTTTAAAGCAACATTTTTATTGAAATGACTCTTCTTATATATGTATTAATGTGATATATTATCAGCAGCATTCAGACCCTTCGACTTTGTTATTTGTATGTTTTTGACATTCTTTTGATGGCATTTAACAAGTTGCAGGTTGGAATGATCCGTCAGTGGGTTCCAATCTAAAAGGTCAGTTATACCAAATAGCCTCAGAGATATTTATTAAGCACAACCTATTTTTGCAAAGTGTAGATCCAATAATAGGGCACCCAGTAAGGATCTAAGTTACTACATGAGTGAACTTGTCTACATAAGGAATTTACTAACCACGTCGTTAAAATGGCGTAAGAGCAGAAAGGAGGTGCAGACAGAGAGGATTGTATTCACTTCATGGTATTTATAAAGTAAGCTTAGTCTGGTATAAGGTAAAAAAATAGAGCACTATGTTGAGATCAAAGTTACTGAGAAAACCAAATGTCCTGCAAGTCCTGCTTGTTAACCATTACATAAATGTAGACATCTTAGACAGGAGCTGCATTAATCATTAAACAAAATATACACTGATTGCGGTTTTCAGACTTTTGAAGCTAGAATCTCTTTATATTTCAGAGTCTATCACATAGAACCCCATATAAATAAAAATAAAATTCAGCAAAAATAATCCATGAAAATTACATCCAATATTTTCGCTGAGAAAATGATATTTAGTGCAGTGGTTTTCAAAGTTTTTGGAGCTGGGACCCCCTTTCTTTTTCAGGGTTTATCCTGTGGATCCCTATATATGTACCACGGCCATACATGAATATGGAAAATGTACATAGAATGTTCATAACTAGTATAAAGATAACATAGGAATCCCGAAACACGAAAAATACTTACGACTTCTCAGTTCAGGTACGAAACTTTTTATTACCTTTGAGTTTAAAGGTTTTTCGACATAAGGAAGAGAGAGGCACAATCTTTTTATGACGACTTTTCCATCTGCCCCAAACCACGTGCGGCACCTGCCGCAAACTACTGGTCTCGCCTCGGCGAGCTCCGAAACTCAACCGTCTTCTTCCGAGGCAGGAACTCAACTAACTGACTTTTTCTCAAATCTTAGCCCACGCTTCCGGTGCGTGACATCATTCACACCTCCTGGTCCCATTTCCCATCTTCTATCTGAGGTTTTTATTTTGACATCTGTGAATGACACATCCTACTCGCATGCGCGTGAACACCTGCGCTCATGTTGCACCTGTTGCGCTAAGCGAAAGGTTCTCAGCCTAACTAAACCGAAAAGCAAGATATGTAAAACGAAATCCCTCGGCCATTATATTACATATAAATAAGAATAAATTTCATCAAAAATATCAAATGAAAATCACATCAAATATTTGCACGAAGTAATGACATTTAGTGAAAGAGACACGATTACCTTCCTTGGCACCAATTGTCAATTCTTGGTGATATTTTTGAGAAAGACACATGTAATTCATTTTCCACAAGTCAAGATCTGCATTTGGTGATCATATTGATAAGTGGCTGATTGGTTAGTTGTCTTTTATGGCATATCAACCCTTGTAGGTTATTTAATGCCAAATTTTGTTTATACAAATATATATGATCGTTTGTAGGTTGTAGTAGAAAGAAACTTGAATTTTTGTTTGGCGCGTAATTTAATTTAACTGTTAGAGTCGCCAAACATTTTCACCCAATCAGGATGACTTGTCCGATTCAGCCCGTACCATATTTCCTAGCAGCACCAAAAATTGAAGAAAGCCCGCGAATCTTTCTCTCGCTCAGAAATCCTCAAAGGGAACGGACGTCTATTCGTCTGTTCCTGAATAGCAGTAGCAGCATCAACCATTATGAGGAGAGCCATCTAGTTTATGGATCCCTTGGGTCTATTCTTCTAGACCACGGGATCCTAGTTAAGAACAAATTAGATGATACACTGTAACATCTTCCTACCTTCTTTCCTTTACTACGAGACCTCGCAGCATGCCAGTGTGAACCCCTTTACTTCATGCTGCCATTAAAACCTCGATACAAAAACCTAACGACGTCTTCGTTCTTCTCTACTACCTTTATTTTCCATCAACATTTAGCGAGGGGATAACAACCAACGAAATACCAACGCAACCAACGTAATACTAATGCAACCAAAGTAATGCCAACAAAACCAATTTAAACCTTAAACCAAAAACCAAATAATAATAATAATGTTATCCTCATCGCTATAAATGGCGACCTTCCGACAGTGAGAACACGCAATCACATACAAAAACAAATTAAATATACCACTACAAAATGGAAATTAAATATCAAAAACACAATATCTCCTCCTACAAGGTAACATTTTTAAATGAGCCAGAGTTAATTTGCTTGCACACAGTTAAATGGTTTCAAGTATTGTTATCTAACACTAGTAATTCTATTAAACATAAATGGCTTCAAGTCTAGTAAATGATTAAACAGTTCTATTTAACTCAGAGATGAGACCCTAACAGATACTACCACTCCGGGTCAGAGTGAACCTGGCAGTGATGGCAATGAAAGGGTACTCCACATTCCCCAAAGCTATAAGACTGGTACTCCACCACCAGATGGTTTAGTGTCATACCAGGACATTCATTGTAGCAGGGGGGGGTCTTACTCCCCTCTGCAGAGATTCAGCTGGCATATTCTACAACCCCTGCCAACAGAGCCGAAAGCAAAAACAAAAAATACTTTGAGTAAGAGAAAGACTAAAACAAAGAAAAAGTGCCTGAAAAAAAAACAAAAAAACAAAAACAAAAAAAAAAAACAGAAAAAGAAGGAAAGAAAGAGAAAAGAAAGAAAAAACTGAGAGAGAGATAGAGAGAGGGGAAAAAAAAGAAAATTGAAGGAAAGAAAAAGAAAAAGGAAAGAAAGAAAAAATTGAGAAAGAGAGATAGAGAGAGGGGAAAAAAAAGAAAATTGAAGGAAAGAAAAAGAAAGAGGAAAGAAAGAAAAAATGATATATATTGAGAGAGAAGGAAAGAAAAAGAAAGAATACTTAGAGTAAAAGAGAAAAACTAGAGCAAATTAAGAATCCCTGAGAGAAAGGAAAAAAAGAAAGAAAAAAGAAGTAATGGGTAAGCTTATCTTTATGGGCATGTGTGTGGGGGCTAAGGTACTATTTACCAACCCCTCCGCTCGGGCAGGATATGACACAAGGTCAATTTTTAAGCGGAGTTTAACAGGTTTGAATTCAGAGTTTTTCCTTCTCCTAGACTAGTTGCCTAACCATGGCTGAAGAACCTAGTCTGTCCTACTATTTACCCATAGCTGGAGGGAGAATTATTGGATTCATACCTTTCCCAAGGGTATTAGTGCTATGTGAAATGCAATCAGTCTCGTCCAGGATTTGAACTCGTATCGCCGTGTTCATTTCCTACGGCGATAACGACTACACCACGGGCACCTGGGGGCTAAGGTAGTACATATGTATATGGATGTGTGCGTGAATATTGTAGTATCAAAAGGATAGCTAATCAAGTTATGGAGGTCAGTAGATTTTAGCAATATGATAAAATAGAAAGACCAGGATTTCTTGATGGGGATAAAAAGGTTAGTTTTTTAATGTTCATAATAAACAGAAATTTTCAGGGCTAGTATGGTCAGAGGTCAGTAGACAAAGGTATCATTTTTTAAAGTATTTTATTTTGTTTTATTTTTTGACAGGATGTGTGCATGTGGGAAAAATGTTTTTCTTTTGGTGAAGTTTGGAACTTGATATATTCAAAGGAACAAACAGGACCCAGATCAATTGTGAATGGTGATGAGTCAACGGCCCAGAGCAGAGATGACTGATTACAAGAAGAATATAACAGCGTTGGGAGCTGACCATTAGGCAGAATGGGATTGGAAACTGACCAAATCTTTGTGTGTCATCCATGTTGTGATGGTGAGGGATGAGCACCCAGCTCCAAATTACAAACTGTCACCCCCACCTCCAATCAGAAGAAAAATTGTCATTAATAAAAGACAGCCATGTGTGTATATTTTGAAATTTTTTTTTGTTTTTGTAGAGCTGACTCATGGTTTGTGCAGAACCAACCAACCCCGGGGACCAATACATCTCCTTTTGAAACCTGCCTGGTTAGCAGGGTAGAAAATAGGCTGACTGTATCCTACGCAGATGGGTAAGGTCCCACCCAAAATAGAGTGACCTGAGTAGGACACTAAACTGGCACTCTTCATTGCCATTACTCCCAGGTCAACTTTGAATCATAGTACCTGTTAGGGCTGCATCTCTGGATCAAATAGATCTGTTTAAAACTTATATGTATTTAGACTATATAGACTGTGTGAAAAAAAACTAAGCAAAAAAAAAAAAAAAACCCCAACAAAACTTCTGAACTGCTTGGCATAGGATAACCATAGTCAGGTTGCTATTATTTGTATTTGATAAGACTATGTGCAAACAAAAAAAACTCTTAAAATATAAATATGACTGTACAATGAATGCAATTCCTTAACATTTAGGCATAAAATAACTTTAGACAAGTTGCCATGCCATAAAAATCAATCAATTCTATTAAAAACAATCACATACTAAAAGAAATATTGGTTGGCTGGAAGAAGCCGGGCAGGATACGATAATACTGCCACAGGTGGATGCAGGATACGACAATATTGCCACAAGTGGATTTTCTTCAGAAACTGTTGAATATTTGAAACGAAATATTGCTGTCAATGTATTTGGAGTCTGTTTCTTCGATATGATTTGCAATATTTAGAATTTTTTATTATTCCATCTTTTTCTTTTAAGCACATATCATACAAGCTGTTTGGTAAGTGGATGCCAAAAATTACTTCAATAGGTTCTGTCTTTTCAGAATTTATCATTCACAAATAAAATGTCATTTATTAATCATCAAATTGTGCTAACAGCATGGAGTTCTCTGACTATCTCTCTCACCATCCACCCTATCCTCCATCACTCTTGGTAGGTCTTCTAGACTGCACCAGTGTCCATACAGAGCTGATGTGCAGGTCAGCCAACACCAGTGTGGCCATATGTAGGAGTTTATTATAAAATCATATTTATTATAAAAATTAAAACTATAATATTTTATTTTGCATGCTATTATGTTTGTTTTTCATCCACAAGGTCCAGCAATGAGCCAGTATTGTAACAATTTACTGGGTTGTGAATAGATATGTTACAAAAATAAAAAATAAAAAGAAGCCAGCAGAAAGAGGAGTTAATAAAGCTTAGCAGCTCATTCAGTGGGTTAGGAATAAAAAGAGATATTTGATATAGCAACCCAGATTGAAAACAGCAGTTAACCAGTACTTGCTAAAGTCACCCACAATCGGTCATCTAAGAGGTGGCAGTGGTTGGTCAAACAATGTCCCTCATGCAAGGTGAAAGTAGGTGTGGATTGTTCTGTAAACCCCAATGAAAGATGACAGAATTTTTCGAGTCACTTTTTTTTTAGGTGGCTGGGGTATGAGGAGACAAGTGTTTATGTGAATGGTGAATGGAAAGGGGAAATGGTTCAAAGATATGGAAAGAGCCAGTTCCAACTTGAATGAAGAAACTAACTTGTATTTTGTACCATAATTTACGAAGCTCTTTGCATCGATGTGGAACAAGGCGAAATGAATGGGGCACCCAATGAAACTAGAACTCACTCATGCAGGTTTGCTAATCTAGCTTGTTAACCATTACACCACCAGAGCATTTTGTATTTTGTGTCTGTTGTCTACCACTCCAGAGATTGAATAGGAAGAATAAAGTTATAGTCTTTCTCTTGCTCAAAGTATTTTTTCTTTTTACTTTCTGCTCGGTTGGTAGCCTCGAACAGTTGAGGTTAGTTGCGGTTTTGTTGACTGATTTTAACGGCAGATCAATCTGTTTAGGGTTATTTCATGCCTAGAAGTGGGGGAATCACATTCATTATATTTTCATATTTGCATTTATGCACAGTTGTTTTTTTATGTGATTTTTTTTGCAATTGGTCTAATTGAATACAAATAATTTTTAAACAAATCTATTTTACCCATAGATGGGAGCCTAACAGGTACTACCACTCTAGGTCAGAGTTGACCTGGGAGTAATGGCAATGAACTGGATCCTTAACATAAGATGCAGTTTAGTGTCATACACAGGACAACTAATGTATTTTTTTGGAGAGGAGGGTCTGCAGGAGATACAGTCGGCATATTCTAGATTTGCTGATAGGATATTGTGTATTTTGTGTTTCTCCTCCCCTGTCTTCCATCACCAACGTGCTACAGTGTGAAAGTTACATGATTATTGAATTAAAGAAATGCAAATACATAATAAGAATTTAGGATCTTTTAATTAAAATTTAAAAAATAAAAATATAAGTTGTTTTTTTTTGTGTAGTTTATTGAATAGAGTGGCATTTTACAACTTGAGAAATTCAAATGAAATATCATTTCTAAATAATGTTAGAGTATTTACCAGAAATTTAAATTAAAAACATTTTATTATCTGGTTAAATCATAGAAAAATATCAAATGTCATTCTTCATAATGTTTTTCCAGGAAAAAAAAAGATTTTTAATTAAAATGGAAACTGATAAAGAAAAATAAATAAAATTTTATAATGAAATATTCTATTTTTTTTCTTTTTTTTTTTTGATGAGATCTTGTTATTATGCAATGATTTTTTCAAAGACTATCCTTCTCATTTTGATTATTTTTATCCCCCATGTTTCTTTGAGACTAAGTGTTTTTATTATCCAAGAATTCTTTGTATTCTCATTTTCAGACAAGGACATGTTACTGTACACAGATTCTTTCTTTGAAACAAGGATCCTTATTTTAGTTGTTTTTATCATTTTTCTTTTAAATAGAGGTGCTGTTATAATCTAATGGTTCTTTCTTTGTAACTAGGATCTTTATTTTAGTTGTTTTTATCACCTTTTTTGAGACATTGTCTTATAATACAATTAGCATAATTCCCATAAAAAATGAATAGTTTTTTTGTTTAATGGCATATCAACTTTCATTGATAATTTAATATCAAAGCCATCTTAGTAGAAAGAATACCACTGCCATTCACCCATAATTGGAAGAATAAGGAGGTTCATGCCTTTCCCAAAAGTATTCATCTGAAAGTGAATGTAATAGAACAACTGGAGTTTGAACTTACTATGAGGTTTCAGTCAAACAGAGGGATAAGGGGGTTCATGCCTTTCCCAAAAGTATTCGTCTGAAAGTGAATGTAATAATACAACTGGGGTTTGAACTTGCTTCCTTTGAGGTCACAATCAAGCACTTTAGCCATCACACCAAGGAGACCCCCTCACACCATCAAATTATTTTTATATATCTTAGCACTTATATTTGGAATCAAAGTGTAGTAACTGTACCGGGGGAAATTCAATCATTTATATTGAAACATTTTCAAAAATAGAATTTTGATGAATTAATCGATTATACAGAGTGCTTCAGAAAAATTGATATCATTTGAAAGAATGTTCCAGAAAAATTGATATCATTTTGTAATCTAATAATTTGACCAGTTCTCGTTCAAATCATCTCAAATTTTAACAGAATGTGTAGAAACAACTCAGAATGTCTAATGTTTCATTTTTTTTTCTTTTGCTTTTCATGTATCAAAATGCCATTCACTGGAAAAGAAAAGATGCCTAAATATTCAATATAGAATTTTGAGCTGTTAAAATTTGAGATTAATTGAACAAGAACTGGTCAAGTTATTAGATCAAAAAATTATATTGATTTTTCTGAAACACCCAGTATATCTCAAATAACATCAAATTTTTTGAAACATCCTGTATACATTTTTACATTTAGTTTTTCGTATTTAATTTTTTTTCCCTTATGTCATTTTTGAAAAACTTTATACTCTTTGAAATAATAATTGTTTCCATCTTCATACATCTTCTATAATACAAATTATGAATACGATAAAACATTAAAAAGTTGGTTTACATGTTAAAAACATTGAAGGATATTAGGTAAATAATAGAAGAGTTGTCATGACGATGGTAAGCAGTTGTTGATAATGCAAGTCATCTATGAAAAAGCAAAAAAACATGTTTGCCACAAAGCCATCAGAGAATGGTACAACCACAGCAACAAGTCTGTGGATACTTGGGAGCATGAATCTTTTTTTCAAGACCATACACAAAGAAATTAGAGGATGTGTCGTTCCAGGAATAATTCACTTCCAATACAGGCACAATTCTAATAGTCTGCCTCTGTGAAAAAAAAAAAAGATAGTGTTCAATATTGAGTAAAAATATTTGAAATTTATTTCCATATTAAAAATATCAAGGCAATGAAAAAAATGCTTAATATTCCTAAAGAGGAATACAATCCAATAGAAAAATCAGGGCAATGCATTTCTATAGTAAAAAAAAAGATCATTAATATTCTTATACTAAATTAAGAGCAATAAAATTCAATAAAAAAATCTGGGCAAAAAAATTCCATAGAAAAATTAAAGCAATACAATTCTATAGAAAATCAGGCCAATAAAATTCTAAAGAAAAATCAAGGCAATACAATTCTTTGGAAAATTCAGGCCAATAAAATTCTAAAGAAAAATCAAGGCAATACAATTCTTTGGAAAATTCAGGCCAATAAAATTCTAAAGAAAAATCAAGGCAATACAATTCTTTGGAAAATTCAAGCCAATAAAATTCTAAAGAAAAATTAAGGCAATACAATTCTTTGGAAAATTCAGGCCAATAAAATTCTAAAGAAAAATCAAGGCAATACAATTCTTTGGAAAATTCAAGCCAATACAATTCTAAAGAAAAATCAAGGCAATACAATTCTTTGGAAAATTCAGGCCAATAAAATTCTAAAGAAAAATCAAGGCAATACAATTCTTTGGAAAATTCAAGCCAATAAAATTCTAAAGAAAAATCAAAGCAATACAATTCTTTGGAAAATTGAGGCCAATAAAATTCTAAAGAAAAATCAAGGCAATACAATTCTTTGGAAAATTGAGGCCAATAAAATTCTAAAGAAAAATCAAGGCAATACAATTCTTTGGAAAATTCAGGCCAATAAAATTCTAAAGAAAAATCAAGGCAATACAATTCTTTGGAAAATTCAGGCCAATACATTTCTATAGAAAATTATTTTGAATGATTTTGTTATTACTAGTATTTGATAAATCCATTCTAGAACCTACTTCAATATACCACAATTTTATTTTGCACACACAAATAGAAATTAAATTTATTACCTGTTGTAAAATCCTTTCACAGGGAAAAGCTGATCCATGTTTATTAACTAAATTATTTGAAGCACGGTTGATTTCAGGTATAACAAAATGGTTGATTGGCCAGACCTAAAACAAAATTACATATTAGAATAATAATCATCATTTATATTTAATGATAATTGTTGAGGAAATATTGAATCTCATCTGTTGGTTTTATATCATGTAAACACTTGTTGCATTATTTCACGCTGAAATCAATTTAGAATTATGTACACATCTCTCTCTCTTTCTATATATATATATATATATATATATATATATATATATATTAAGCCAAGTTTTATTAAAGATGACGGAACATCAACATATTAAATATCTTGAATAACTAAAATCACTAACTCTATTAGTAAACTTTTCCAACCGAATGTTTTAAAACAAAATGCTGAAAACTTTCCAACAGACAACTTCAAAACAAAATACGACAAATAATTAAAACAATAAAAACTCTGTCAACTCAAAACTGCACTATCCCTGATGACGACCAAAAATATGGTTGAAAGTGCTTGGGGAGAAGATATGGGACAATCCCTTACCACCTGGATCCTGATACAAGAAAAATAACAAGAAGACTTGAAAAATTACAATTAAATACAATAAACAGTGTTCCATCATCTTTAATAAATCTTGCATTAATAAACACTTGCTGCTTAAATATACACTCGTCAAAAAAAAAAAAAAATTATATATATATATATATATATATATATATATATATATATATATATATATATATATATATATATAGCAATTCTAGATCATCATTTTTTTAACATAATTTACTATACATATTTTTGAACATAAGAATTTTAGCATCAACCTACATTTTTTTCTAAATACAATTAATCAAATCTCTGTGCCTGTGCAGATTTGCACAGCTGATACTTGACAACTAACCATTCTACAAAAACTAAAATGATATTTTCTCTTTATTACTTGTATTTTTCAAAACAAAAATCTTTGTGCCTGTCTCAATATCTGGGTCAATGGAACAGATCACAGGTCCACAAATACACTAACAGACAGACTGACACACAAGCACAACTTAGATAGGGCTCAAATCTTTTGGACCTGATGTCATATTACAACTGAAACTATTTTATCAAAATAAGATTCACTTCTTTTTTTAGAAATTCAATTTATTTTCTTGTTAACCTTTTGCTCAGGTGGCAGAAGCCAGGGATTATGGTCCACAAGTGCTTTTGACTCTGAGTAGTCTTCACCAGAACCTTCCATGACTGTTCCTGAGCCTCCTCTCTTTCCTCTTACCCTGTGTTCCAGGTCAATGCCTGTCTAGTGATGTTGCTGCAGGCTTCTTAGTTGGGAGTGGTTGATCTACCAAGAGATCTTTTGTTTATCCTGGAGAAACGCTTGATTAAAATTTGTATTTCAAGGAAGTCCGGCATAAAAATATTCTATTGTTAATGATACATCAGTATGTTGAAAACTTTATAGTTTAACAAACCAGAATTATTGTTGATTCATTGTCAATTCTGTTAAGGACTATTTTATACCTTATTGTAGTGTGGCACAAAAATTCATGTGAGTATATATATATATATATATATATATATATATATATATAGTCTATCATTGATATTGAGAACTATTTAACAATACTGTAACATTTGGTCCTCCATTAACTCACTATTTGATTGGTTGGTTTCTTTGCTTTATGGCATATCAACCAAAGCCATTCTCCTAGAAGAACAATAATGTTACTATTTAACCCATAGCTGAGAGGATAAGGGGGTTCATACCTTTCCCCAAGGGTATTAGTCTGAAAGTGAACGTAATAGCGTGACTGGAGTACGAACTTGCTTACTACGATTCCGCAGTCCATCGCTTTAACCATTACACCACGAGGACACCCCCTCACTATTTGAGCTAGTACGAAACAAACTTCTTTAATGTATATATATATATATATATATATATATATTATAACAGTGTTGGTTGTCACTAAATCACTTTGTAGGTTTGTATCGAACCAAGTGCAATATAATATGGAGTGTGCTCAATATCTAGGATAGAGCTATTATATAATAATAATAAATAAATATATATTAGATATATATATTAAATTCATGGAATTTAGACTACGACCCCTGGGTTTCATGGAGTTTTTACAAAAAAACAATCATCAGGCAGTAAACAAAATGAAATGAATTGAAAATTGAAGAAATACAGTCAAAAACCGTTGGGATTTTGTAGCAATCTTTACGTGTGATTGTAAGTGTGTGGGTGTGTGCCTGTGTGGGTTATAATTGCATATTATTGTGTGTGTATGTGTAGGTGGCATTTCATCAATTTATTATTATATTCTAGCCCAATTCTCTTCCCTAAATATAATACCAATATTGTACAATAATCCATATCATATTGTAATACAATATATCCCTACCTATTTATATCCATTGTGATTCTGGTCTACCATACTATAACCATTTAAATATGCTTACCAATCAAATCTTTATTCATTCCCCTCAATATACAATGATGATGTTTTGTTCCTACACCTACACATACAGAAATGAAATAATGTAGTAAAAATAAGATACACTGACAACTTTATATCCGGTAAAAACAACGCACTGTGTTTGTACCTCCACCCACACATACACACACACACACAATAATATACATCTATAACCCACACAAACTCACGCACACACCCACACTTACAATCACACGTGATAGCTTTGTAACATAGCCAGATATGAATATGTGAAATAGACACATCCATACCGGTACATAAAACGTTCATTATGTTCATGCAGGTAACATAGGAATCTCGAAACACGAAAAACACTTACGGCTTCTTAATTCAGGTACGAAACTTTTTAGTACCTTTGAGTAAAAAAGGTTTTTCGAAGGAGAGAGATACCATCTTTCTATACTGACTTTTTCATCTGCCCCCCCCCCCCCCAACACCTGTGACGCCCGTAGCGCACAAATTCGTCTGGCCTCGCCCAGGTCTCAATCTCAACTGTCTTCTTCTGAGCCAGGAACTCAACTAACTGAGTTTTCTCAAATCTCCCAAAATCCTCTGTGCACGCTTCCAGTGCATGACGTCATTCACATCCCCTGGTCACACTTTCTATCTGGGATTTTTATTTTGACATCTGTGAACAACATGTCAACACCTGCGCTCAAGTTTGCACCTAACTAACTCATGCATTGAGTTGAAAGGTTCTCAGCCTAACTAAACCCAAAGGCAAGATATATAAAACGAAATCCCTCGGCCATTATATTACAGCTTTGTCTTCAATTAATTTTAAGGTTATAAAATTGGTAAAAGAAATGCCCACTTGCTCTGTGTCACTGTCCAAATCTGTACCAGGATAGTATCGGTTGGATATTTGAGGAGGTATAATAAATAAAGCACTTTATATTTATTAGCCATGCTCCTCACTCGTCTTGGAGCCTAACAATGAGAATTGACTGGAGGGGAGACCCATTCCCTTGGGCAAAACAGGTCTATACAGAATAAAGTACCCTGGGCAACTCGATGTCATAAGTTTCTGCATCTAAGACCGTCCAGTAAGGCTAAATTCTTTGTCCCTTGCTATGACCCGAGAGTCACCACCTTCTTATTCAGATTTTGTTGATGTTAAGTGCAGCCAATCTCATTGGTACAAGCATAAAGATAATGTAAAAAGAAATAGTTAATCTGACTCGCAGCTTGGCATAAGCCATCTAACCTCATAAGGGCCTAAGTGGAGTATTGTTGTTCATGTGACAACCCTGGCTGCCAGGTCACAAACTGTTCAGTCGTCAGGATCTCATCCTCAAGCGTTACAAGTTACCACCCATTGCCAACAGGTGAATTCATTGGGGAGAGGTCTTACCTCTCTGCAGAGGTGTAATCAGTGTATTCTCCAGCACCCCCCGGCAGCTAATAGGGCAGATTTGAATTTTTAACTGTATATTCCTTGTTATTTCATTTAATTCATTGGCCTAATGAATAGAGAGTTTGCCAACAGTCCAGTAGACTGGGGTTCAATCGCAGGTCAAGTCATACCAAAGACTCAATAAACGGTACTTGATGCCACCTTGCTTAATACTCAGCATTATAAGGTATGGATCAAGGGTAAATTGGAGCAATTCAGGGAAAGGAGTAGCGCCCTCCCCAACACCTGTGTAGTAGCTTTCGAAAATGAGCCATCGAGTCACCCTCGACTAAGGTCGCTAATTTTACTTACTTATATATATTTATTTATAATTCTCTTTTGGAAATTCTTTCTAAACTTTATACAATTTTTTCATTCTAAATGCTGGAGAAATACGAATCAACTTGTGAGTGATATTCTCCTATGGACTCCTACACATGGACACACAAGAACATTGGAGGCCTTCTTGAGGACTAGCCCATAGGGATGAATGGTGAGAGGGTCAAGGAAATCTATGCTACCAGCATACCTTGATGATGATGATGGTTTATACTTCCTTTAGAATGAGCCCTTATGACATTTTTAGTAAACAAAAACAAGAAAAACTAGCTAAGTAATACGCAGAGTGTTGCACTTGTATAATCCTGTGTTTAACTAAAATAATTTCATTTAATGGTGAACCTGGCTTCATGATTTTATTTTTCAAATTGGTCCTAACTATTCTAGACATTCTAGACAGGTTGCAAAAACAAAATATGGGATGATTTAAAAGATTTTTTTTTTCTGATTCGTCCAATTTAAGAAAAAAAATGTGATGAATGTAAATTTTCATGATTAGCTCTATTATGCAAGCACTTTTTCATTAAAACTGAATATGAGTGAGCAAGAAAAGAAACAACAAAGAATCTATGATTTGCTTAATGTTGAAACCAAGTCAAAGAAAATTTCTAAAATAATTGGAGTTTTTTTATGACCTTCATCAAGCCCAGACCTTAACCTCATTGATTACGTTATATGGAGCATTTTAGAAAACAAAACAAATGCAACTTCCCATCAAAATATTGGTTTGCTTAAGACTGCTATTGAGAAAGGATGGAATAAAATGTTTTAAGAATTTATTTTGAAAGCATATAAATTGTTTCGAAAGCATGTTGATACAATTGAAAAAAAAAAAAACGGTGGCGATATTGAATAAATTTACTGTTTTGAGTCTATTTTCTTTTTTTGGTGTTTATTTTTTATAATTAAAATTTATCTTGCTTTATAATAAAATTGTTTATTATTATATTAGAATATTCCTAATTTCGCTTTCACACCCTGTAAATTGCTCAGCTGTACATGTGTTTTCATTTAAGTTTTAAAACTTCAGTCTTAATATTTTTACGTCATACTTGTATACTTGTTATATGCTTAACAAACCGAAATGACTTGTGCAGTGTAGAAAATGACTGTGTAACATAAGAAATGACCAAAAATGATTTTTTTTTCCTACTTACTCTTAAGTGAGTTTCTTCGAATGCAGTTGTGCCAGAAACTTCTTTGATGAGATTGGAAGGCAAAGAATTTTCATTGAAAATAAAGTCTTCAGAATGGTTTTTCCTGCAAGAGAAATTGAAAGAGTATCAAGAAGTGTGACTAGGAATGATTGACCAACTGATTGATTTTAATGACATGTCAAACCGACTATGGTTATTTTATGCCTAGAGGTTAGAGAATGGCATTCATTGTATTTTCATATTTACATTTTATGAGTAGTTGTTTTTTTGCACACAGTTATATATCACCGGCCCATTGGCATAATGGTTAGAGTGTTTGTCAATGGTCGAGTTATACCAAAAAACTCAAAAAATTCTACTTGATGCCTCATTATAAGGTATGGATCAAGAGTAAGTGGAGAAATCCAGGGAAAAGAATAGTGCCCTCCCTTACACCACAGACTTGCATACATCAACTCTGTGTGGACACAGGACACAGCTCAGAAGACCTGCTAGGAGCACTGGATGATAGGGATGGATGATGAGAGATAGAATCAGAGAACCTCTGTGCTGCCAGTGTGACTTGATGATGATATATATATATATCAGATTGTTTCAAAAGTTTTTTTCATATTACAAGGTTTAATTAATAGTTCAACAGTGTCTGTTTACAGGGCCGATTGAAGTGCTTTGTGAAGGACCAAGTTCTGTTGGCAATGTGCTTGGCTGCTGTTCCACCAGTTGAAACAAAAATATATCCTTTAACAATGGAAAGTAAAATATATCTAAGATTTTAAAAAGAATATTTTCATTTTTTCAACCAGAAATCTATTTGTCCGAGTTATGTTACTTCCACAGGCCAAAAATAGCTATTTGTCTGAGTCATGTTATTTTCACAGGCCCAAAATAGCTATTTGTTTGAGACATGTTATTTTCATGGGCCCAAAATAGCTATTTGTCCGAGTCATGTTATTTTCACAGGCCCAAAATAGCTATTTATCTAAGTCATGTTATTTTTGTAGGCCTAAAATAGCAATTTGTCTGAATCAGATTATTTTCACAGGCCCAAAATAGCTATTTGTCCGAGTCATGTTATTTTCACAGGCTCAAAATAGCTATTTGTCTGAGTCATGTTATTTTCATGGGTCTAAAATATGTATTTGTCTGAGTTATGTTGGAAGAATTTTACTTGCTTTTTAGGGCTGATTTCAATGGGCCTAAATTAACTAACCACATTTTTTTTTGGGCGGGGGACATTATTATGAACACAAATTTATCTAAAAAAACATTTTACAGCATGGAAATAAAACAAAGCTCTAAATGGTAGTGAGTTAAAATAATTATTCGAGCCAGGATACTGAGTCCAACCAAAGTCAAAGAGAAGTGACTTGTTTGGGGAGAACTTTTATTGCTTCAAAATAGATAGTCTTGAGAGAATAGCTCTTCAGATGGAGGCCAAAAGCATCTTACCCTCAGAATCTCCACCTATATATATATATATATATATATATATATATATATAGAGAGAGAGAGAGAGAGAGAGAGAGAGAGAGTTAGTAGTTAGTTGGACAATTGTAGTGGAGGGCAACTCGGAGGCTCTCTTTTCAATAGCTACAAAACTGAGGTATAAGAGAGGGTGCTACTCCTTTCCCTGGTATATATATATATATATATATATATACACACACACACACAGACTAAACCTCATATAGTTATTCCAGCATCACTTCCTCTTTTCAAGTGTCTGCAAAATCATTTCGGGATCACAATCCGCTATCTTTTTTATTCTTAACCTTGTTCATGGTTTAAAATATCCTAAAATATAAAACCATTGATCTTACCATTGAATTGTTAACTCCAGAAAAAGCCTGATGTTGCAATTCCCTTCACAAGATTGACATACGACAAAACGTTTTCCCTGACATACTGTACATCTGAAGAAGAAGAGTAAAATTCTGTGTTGGAAGTCAAAAAAGATATTTTTGCTAGTAAGAGGGAGATAGAATTAATGATCTAAAAAAATGATTCATCTAATAATGTAAAGAAATATAATTGAAAAATGAAATTGAAGTTGTTGAAGTTAACAAGAAAAGGTTTCATCAGATATTATGAAATCCTTTCTCAATTGGTAAAAATTCTCAAAATAACAGATGATGAAAATCAAAGTCTGGGAAGCGTTTAAACTCTAAAATAATTTGAAAATCTTAATTAATACAATAAGATATAAAAAAACAATGACTATAAAAAGAATATAGTTTGTGATACCTTACGACAGAAATGTGGTCTTATATATATATATAAAAAATTCTGGTTGTTGTTGATAACATATATATATATATATATAAAATTCTGAATGTTGTTGATAAGATATATATATATATATATATACACACATATACATACACACACACACACACATATACACACATATACATATACACACACATATACATATATACACACACATACATACACACACACACACACACACAGATATATATAAGGATCATTGAATAAGTTTCCAGACTTTTTTCGTATGGGCACTTTTATTGATAGTTCACATATGAAACTCTAGCCCCCTTTAAAGTAATCTCCTCCAGCAGCAATGCACTTGTTGTACCATTCCAACAACTTCTGGAAGGCCTCATGGAAAGCCTCTTGTATGAGCATGTCAATGACCTTCATCACAGCCTCTTTCATCTCCTCAATTGTCTCATAATGACAGCCTCTGAGCTTAGGGAATAACCAAAAGTCACAGGGAGCAAGGTCTGGACTATAGGGACGGTGACGAACTGTCTTGATGCCTACCTTGGTCAAATAGTCTGTGACAAGGATGGAGTTGTTGCCTGGTGCATTGTCCTGCTGGAAATGCCACTGACCCAATTTGGAGAGTGCTGGCCTCTTCCTATGGAATCTCTTCCTGAACTCCCTTAAAACCTCAACATAGTAACCCTAACCCTTTGGTCAATCAACTCTGGTGTTCTGACTTCCTTACTTCTCTCACACCTCTCATCATCCCTCACAGATTCCCTGCCTTCCTTGAATCTCTTATACCACTCAAAAACTGATGCTCGATTCATGCAAGATGGTTGAAAAGCAGTTTGAAGCATTCCATACGTTTTTCTGGCATTTTTTCCAAGTTTAAAACAGAATTTTATTGCATATCGTTCTTCTAAAGTGTCCTCACATCCAGATTGCAATTTTGAAATTCACCAGCTGTGACAATCAGACTCTAGTAGGGTGTATTCCAATTGCTGCTGTAGCTGTTCATTTGAAGCTGAAATCATAAAAATTGGTCAGTCATCTTATAAGATGTATAACAATAACATAGTGAATTTTCAAGAGTCTACGACAATTCTAAATGCCAGTACAAAAAAAGTCTGGAAACTTATTGAATGCACCACGTATATATATATATATATATATATCATAACTCATCTGTGTAGCTAAACACAAGATGCTTCAAGCTGGGATTGAAACCTGGCAAACTTTATGTCAGTCTGATAACATACCTCGTAGCCATCCGCAGTGTCAGTGTAAGCAGAGAAATTTTGATGCATATTTACATAAATGGAGACTGGAGTGCTCACTTCATTTTAAGGGCTTTGCATTACAAGTGTGGGCAATACTGTATATTATCACAAGTTTAATACTATATAATACTTACATTCTGTTTCCATATCCTTGACAAAATGAGCACGTCCTTCTATCATTTCCAATACTTCTACGCCCAGTGCCATGACAAGATATACACCTTTCCTAATTATAAAAATAGTAAAGGAAAAAAAGATTCTTATAAAATCAATGAAGCAGTTTAAATACGAGTTGAAAATAATTGATACCCATCATCACAAAACTTTTTATTCATTAACCACTGTCTAGAAAGTAATGAGAACCTGATTGACAATCAGCTGGATACAGATAACAAAAAACAATCAGCTTATGTTTGCCTGACAGAATTCACAATAACGATTCGGGATCATTAAAAGGGAGTTGTGAAAATGGAACACGTCACAATAATTGCGACTGTCACACTTTACTCTGTGAAGGAGTTTTTTTTGACCGAAAAAAAAAAATACTCCTGTGGTACCACAACCACTTACTTCCCTGATGTGAGATTTTGGTTTTATTTCCTGTTCTAAAAGTTGCCCGATCTATTTTCAAAATTCTCAGAGAAGCCTTTTGTACTGTTTATGGTCAGTAACAAACATTCTGTCTAAAGCCTGACTGTAGGCCAAAAACGACATGTTGGGAGGGCATGATTTCCACCAGTTATAAATACTAATCTACAATACAGCTGACAATCAAGTACTGTTGTTATATTGTCATCTACAGCATCATAACGACACAATAAATAAACAGACGCAGGAAGACTTCTTTAGAAAAATATTTGTACCTCTCACTTTATTGTAAGGGTTCGAAAAGGTTATTCAAGGTTTTATGGTGAGAGGGAGCTGGAGACCAAACATAACTACAATATTTTGACCCCCACTCTTGTGGCCGTCAACGTTGTGTCTTTCTCGTTCTCCAGATGCTCAACCGGAGGCCCTGGGGTCCACTCTGCTGGGTGCTGGCTTTCTTTACTGCATCTTATCAGCAACTTCTCTGGTCCCCAAACTCCATCGGGGTTCCCGAGGACCCTCTCGGCCGTGTGTGGCTTTCCCTACCACATCTCATATATAACTCCTACTCCAACTGGAACTCGAACTGTCTTGACTTCTGTCTTGATTGAGTTATATAATAGTTCAACGCCTACTCGATCGCCCACTCGATCTTTGAAATCACATGTTTAATCTTCATCAAGCGGAAATAACTGTCATGCAGTTCAGAGGTCACTCTCTTCTGGTGTGTCAGTCTATGAGAGTATCATGGGATTTTTTGAGCTTGTCCCATTTTGTTAGCCCATTTCCACCTACGCGATATCCTCTCCTAACTGCCATTAGAATGTGTCACTTCCTTCCTGTGCATCACCTTGATTGGCATTTTGGGCCGGGTCGAAGGTCAAAATACAACACTGTTATTGTTTGCACATAGTTAAAAGGTTTCAGTTATTGCTATTGAACACTAATAATTCTATTCAATATAAAAACAAATATGTGTAATTTAAAAATTAAATTATCTACAAACTATTCATTTAACTGTGAACAAGCAAATGACTGATTATAAATTTAAATATTAATAAGGAATAGCAATATTTAAAACCATTTAACTGTGTGCAAACAAAACTATTATTGTTCAATAATGATACTTGAAATCATTTAATTGCGTGCAAATAATAATTAACAATACTGGAAACCATTTAACTGTGTGCAAACAAAACTATTATTGTTCGATAACGATACTTGAAATCATTTAATTGCGTGCAAATAATAATTAACAATACTGGAAACCATTTAACTGTGTGCAAACAAAACTATTATTGTTCGATAACGATACTTGAAATCATTTAATTGCGTGCAAATAACAATACTGGAAACCATTTAACTGTGTGCAAACAAAACTATTATTGTTCAAAAACGATACTTAAAATCATTTAATTGCGTGCAAATAATAATTAACAATACTGGAAACCATTTAACTGTGTGCAAACAAAACTATTATTGTTCAATAATGATACTTGAAATCATTTAATTGCGTGCATATAACAATTAACAATACTGGAAACCATTTAACTGTGTGCAAACAAAACTATTATTGTTCGATAACGATACTTGAAATCATTTAATTGCGTGCAAATAATAATTAACAATACTGGAAACCATTTAACTGTGTGCAAACAAAACTATTATTGTTCAATAATGATACTTGAAATCATTTAATTGCGTGCAAATAATAATTAACAATACTGGAAACCATTTAACTGTGTGCAAACAAAACTATTATTGTTCAATAACGATACTTGAAATCATTTAATTGCGTGCAAATAATAATTAACAATACTGGAAACCATTTAACTGTGTGCAAACAAAACTATTATTGTTCGATAACGATACTTGAAATCATTTAATTGCGTGCAAATAACAATTAACAATACTGGAAACCATTTAACTGTGTATAGATAAACAAACTTGTTTGTTTAACAATGTTAGCTACAAACTATCTGTTTACAAATCACATATATTTGATATATAAGTATAAAGAAGGATTGACATTAAATAACCTACAAATGATATTCTATAAAACTCAAGCAAACAAGATGTTTGCAATTTTACCGCAGTTTTTGCACACAATGTAATACACACAGAATCTGTAACACCCTGGGTGCACCATTTTTCTGTTATCAACTCATCCAAGAAGTGTGGGGCTGGTTCTATACAAGCTGCTGCAGCTATAAAGAAACTGCCGCTGTAGGTAGTCCGAAAGTTTGCTTTTTTCCCTGTCGAGTCCTTTTATGTCATGCTTGATGGGAGAGAGAGAGATTTTCAGTTTGGTTTCTTTACTAAATGGTATAGCCATCTTAATAGTTTATTTGGTTCTAAAGTCGTCCTTGGATAACAACCGTGGTACTATTTAATGCATAGCTGGGGAGGGGGGTTAAAGCTATATATGATATGTGAACTCTCACCAAGTAGGATTTGACATAAGGCTATATTATCCCCCCCACACACACACATGAATCAAGACTCGTAGATTCATCACGAAAAATGCTTGCTCCTGTTGGCATTCCTTGTAATAAACTAAGCCTCGTAAAACAGGTATTGCCTTGGGGATGGCCCCTTGGGACCTGGTGATTATCTTTTTTTTTTTTTACTCACCTGGCCCAAGTGCACCAGTTAACCAGGAGGAGATAAGCAGGTTCATACTTTTCCAAAGGGTATAAGTCAAAAAGTGAATGCAATAGCATGACAATAGTTTGAACTCACTTACTACAAGTACAGCACTTTAGCCACAACACCACAGATACCCCTTCCCCATGGAGAATCTTTAAAATTTTTCAGGTTTTGAATTTTATTTGCTTTATTTTACAATTTATTTATTTATTTTTTACTGTTATTTTGTAATGTTTGGATTTATTTGAAAATTCCAAGGATCCTTACCCTTCCCATTCCTTGACATTTTTTACAAAGAACCATTCCTGATGCTGCACATGTGTGACAAGGCTACAAAGAAAAAAAGAAAGAAAATAAAGATTAGTAAAAAGTTAGTAAAGTTGGCGACCGCAGTCAAAGGTGACCAGAAGGTTCCCTTTTCAATAGCTACTACACCGAGGTGTAGGAGAGGGCACTACTCCATTCCCTGGAAAATAAAGTTAGCGATCTTAGTCGAAGGTGACCAGAAGGCTCCCTTTTCAATAGCTACTACACCGAGGTGTAGGAGAGGGCGCTACTCCATTCCCAGGATTGCTACACTTTACCCTTGATCCTCACTTTATAGTCCTGAGTGCTAAGCAAGGTGGTATCAAGTACCATTTTTAAAGTCTTTGGTATGACTTGACCTGGGATTGAACCCCGGTCTCCCGGACCATTAACAAACACTCTACTCATTAGGTTAATGGCCCGGTTTTTTTAACAGTTTTGTTATATTATCAGTCAATTCAAATCTTACATCATTGAATTAAGACTTTGATCCTGGAAAGTTATGAATATGACAAGGGATTATATGAAGAGGTTGAACTTGGATCTGAAATTCTCATATTGTGATGGAAAACCAATAAAGTTTTTGGTATGACTCAACCTGGGATTGAACACTGATCTCTTGGACCATTGGCAAACACTCTACTCATTAGGCCAATGGCACTGAAAATAAGGGTAACTGAGTAAAACCCACAATTATTAAAAACAAGACTGAATAAAAATTGTAATAATCTCCATCTACCTACTTGGGAGAGTAAGTTGTGCATCACAGAAAAAGAGGAGAATAAAAATGAGGTGATATAGGAAAGCATCTGTTTCCTGTTTTAACAGTGATCCATGATGATATTAGTGCTTCTATTTAGGAAAGAGTGAAAGATTCAAATTTGAATTTAATCCTATTTACCGACCCCTCCACTCGGGCAGGATTTGAACTCGTGTCGCCGTGTCCATTTCCTATGACGATAACTATTACACCATGGGCACCTCCATCTTTTTTTACCAACCCCTCCGCTCGGGCAGGATATGACACAAGATCAATTTTTAAGCGGAGTTTAACAGGTTTGAATTCAGAGTTTTCCTTCTCCTAGACAAGTTGCCTCACCAAGGCTGAAGAACCCCGTCTGCCCTACTATTTACCCATAGCTGCAGGGAGAATAATTGGATTCATACCTTTCCCAAGGGTATTAGTGCTATGTGAAATGCAGTCAGTGTTGTCCAGGATTTGAACTCGTGTCGCCGTGTCCATTTCCTACGACAATAACCATTACACCACGGGCACCTCCAAAATTTGCATTTAATAGTTAACAGTGGACCATGATTATATCAGTGCTTCTATTTAGGAAGGAGTGAAGGATTCTTTTAGGTTGAGTCATAAATAATTTTTCTTTTAGTAAAATATAATCTACTCATGAATAATAAAAGAAAGAATTAATTTCAATCAATAGAATATATTTACCATTATTTGGAATCCCCTTTTGCCATTTACTGAGTAAAAGTTGATTCCTTTCAAGTAAAATTTAGCTGGTTTTGAGCTCAACAAGTTTTCTACAAGTGTTTTTACCTGATCTTCAAGAGAAAATTTTTTGTCATTAAGTGCATTTTGTAGAGAATGAATTCAATGGAATTTCCTTGATGCAAGATCTGGTGAATACGACAGATAGGGTAGAACAGACCAGCCTAAATCCAATATTTTTTCCTGCGTGATAATTGTTGAATGTGGCCTAGTGTTATCATGGAGAAGCACAATGTTTTTCTTATTGACAAGTGCAGGGTGTTTTTTTAAAAAGATTTTCATGCACATGTTGCAGCTCTTGAGAATATAAGTCTGCACTGAGTGTCTAACTGCAGCTAAAAAACTAAAATTAATAATATTGCAGTGATCCCACTATACACACAACATAATGTTTTGTCCATGAAGTTTTTCCTTTGGGGTAGGGTGCAGAGATTCATCCTTCTCAAACCACTGACTTTTATTACGTTGAACATTGTTATAAAAGATGCATCTTTCATCAATGTAATGATATTCTTAAAAATGTGTCATATCTCTGTCTTTCAAGAAGACTCGCTGTAACATACTCATATGCATGCAGAAACATATTCAACACAATAAAGACGAGCGGACACAGTTCTTTAGAAAAATATACCTCTCACTTTATTCGAAAGGGTTACGAAAGGGTTATTGTGTGAGAGGTAAGTTGGAGACTGAACAAAGACTACAACATATTGACCCCCACTCTTCAGGCTATAGCAGCATTTCTTTCTCGTTCTCCTGGGCTGCTCAACCAGGGGCCTGGAGGCCCAGCTTCTGCTGGGAGCTGGTTCTCACTCCTCGAACTGGACCAACTGACTTCAAACTCTGATCTCCAACTCACTGACTTCCTGTTGCATCCAGGTTATATAATTGTTTGACGTCCACCTGCTTCCTGTGGCATCACAATTCGCACTCAATTCAACCCGTTGACAGTCAAGGTTATCTCCTGATATCTTCGACCGGATGCACTTGTTATTTATACAGGTGCATTTCTCATCTGACAGCTCGGCCGGGTTGGAGGTCAATATGTTACATCGCTTCCTTATTCTTCTCACTAAAAGTATGAGGAACCGAAACACTCAACTTGCTCATTTTTTCTATTTTTTCAAGTGGCACCAGATTATAGATTGGGATGTGTTGAGGTCCACAGCAAATTCTCAAGCACTTTTGTGTGGATTGCATTTTACCAATTCTTTTAAAGCATCTCGATCGAGGTCTAATGAATGTTCTGGTCTAAGTTCAGTTCTCAATGACGTATCACCAGAATGAAACTTTGAAAACCAATTTCAGACTTGGCGGTCAGTAATGACACCTTAACTATAAACACCATAAATTTTCTTAGCTGTCTCTGCAGCGCTTTTGTTATTTTTAATCTCCCAGAACATTACATGTCAAACATGCACTTTAAGGTCCTCCATTTTAGGCGTGTGAGATCATAGATTATATTATGATGCATACGCTTTTTTGACTGAAATAAGAATGAGTGCAACCAATGTGTTTTGCATGTCAGACCAAATACACCGTGAAGCACATCCTCATCGAATGTACCGACCTAGTCCATATCAGAAAAAACCTTTTATAGTGCAAACAATATGAAGGAACTGTTCCAAAACACTGAAATAAATAATGTGATATCATTTCTAAAGACAGTGAAGTTATAAACAAAAATCTAAAGAAATTTACAATAAGACCAAATTAGATATATTCGAACAACCTGATCCCTTCCCCAATCTGTTTCACAGTTTTTGTTTTTTTTAAGATCATGATTCCCTACAAATAAACTCCTAATAAAAAAACAACAACAAATAACCAACTAATTATCATTAATTCCTAAGACCTCTCCTTTGAATTTCTTTTCAGAAATATTTTCTTTAACTTGATTCAGCATTAAATGACCGATGAGGTTGATATGCCGTAAAACGAAACAAACAAAAATAAGAATGACTGAAGAAGACACTCTTTAATCAGCTAATTACCAGCTGCGTTTAAAATATTGGAAGTTTAAAATATGTAATTACGACTTTTTTAAAAACGGAAATTATTTATGACACAACCCATAAAAAGCATTTTCATAATTAACAGTTGTCTATGATGATATGATCAGTGTATTCTATAACCACTCAACAGAACTTTCCGACCTTTGAATGATTCAAGTGTTTCTGTCATCATTCTTTAGATTAATGTATTTTCAATTTGGGTTAGGATTATGGAGTTGAAATGACAGTCCTTTATTTTGTTAAAAAAAATGATTCATATTTTATACTATATTTTACGAAAACATGCTAAATGAAACTGAAACAAAAAGAAAAAAAATACTCATACCCTAACATATGATGTATGAGGTATTTCCAGTTTTTCAGTAAAGTTTCTGAAAAACTCAGTCACTTGAACTGCTATGTCCCAAGGTCCTGGAGCTGGACCATATCCAGGACCATCGACAAATGACCCAACTGAAAAGAAATTTAAACAATTAGTAAAAAAAAAAAGTATAAAATATGTTTTTTTGGGGTTTAGTTTTATTGTCTAGATTGGTTTGGGTGGGTGTTAGGGCATATCAACCATTTGTGGGTTATTTAATGCCAAATCCTATTTTATTAATTATTTTCAGCTATTTTTTTTATCATTTATTATTTCATTAATTATTTTTAGCTATGTCAGTATTATCATTTAATATTTTAATAATCATTTTCAGCTATTTTTCAGCCAGTAGCTCAAACTGGAGAGGCTCATTGGCTTAGGGAGGTGGGGGTACTTAAGATTCTATCAGTTAATTTTAAACAGTATAACATTCATTTTATTTCTATAACTTTTTACTGAAAACCCATGATAATAATTCTTTGATTGTTAAATATTAAAACTGTAGACTGATGATCAGGAAATCGCAATTAAAAGCAACTGAAATTAAGATTAAAGAAATTTTAGAATAAAAAAATAATAACAGACGAAGCTGTATTTCAGATATTACTATTATATAGAAATTGAACCGGTTCATTGGACTAGTGGGTAGAGTGTTAGCCAATGGGCTGAGAGACCAGGGTTCAATCCCAGGTCGAGTCATACCAGACTCAAAAATAGCACTTTATGCCTTCTTGCTTAACTCAGCATTATAAGGTATGGATGAAGGGTAAAGTGGAGTAATCTAGAGAAAGGAGTAATGTCTTCCTTACACCTCGGTGTAGTAGCTAATGAAAAGGGAGCCTTCGGGTTACCCTCGACAGCGGTTGCCAACTTTACTTTTATATAGAAATTGGTTTATTTTCAAAGGTACAGTATTAATATTAAGCTAAAAGAAATCTTTGCTCGTGAGTCATTTTTGCTGTGTTAGAGTAATGCAGAAAAACTTGATCATATTAATATAGTTTAAAATTGAATAATTTTCTTTACAAGGAGGACATTAGTCCATACAAAAATAATGTTAATAATCTCAACTTACATATATATGGTTTGAAGGCCCAGTTGACCTGCCGACTCTCTCCAAAAGTTTCCAAAACATACTGTTAAAAAAAAAAAATTCATTACAGGCATTTCCTGATTTTGGAGGTGTGTGTGTGTGTGTGGCTTCATGGTTATCATAGAAAATGAACCTGATAATACTTTTTTCTTTCTTTCTTTTCATTAATTTTCTCTTTCTTTTATTTTGATTTTTCTTCTTTTTAAAGTGGTATGAAAAGAAAGAAAAAAAAAATGAAGAAAAAGAAAAAACAAATTAAAGAGAAAGTGAAAGAAAGAAAATAGGAATGAAAAGAAAGAAAAAAGAAATGAAGAAAAAGGAAAAAAACAAATTAAAGAGAAAGAAAGAAAATAGGAAAGAAAAAAGAAATGAAGAAAAAGAAAGAAACAAGAGAAAGAAAGAAAATAGGAATGAAAAGAAAGAAAAAAGAAATGAAGAAAAAGAAAAAACAAATTAAATAGAAAGAAAGAAAATAGGAATGAAAAGAAAGAACAAAAAAAAAAAGAAGAAAAAGAAAGAAACAAGAGAAAGAGAAAGAAAGAAAGAAAATAGGAATGAAAAGAAAGAAAAGAAAGCAATGAAGAAAAAGAAAGAAACACATTAAAGAGAAAGAGAAAGAAAATAAAAATGAAGAGAAAGAAAGAATGTAAAAAAGAAAGAAAGAAAACAGACAATGAACCTTAACCTTAGACATCAAGCCAAATGGTGGGCAGAGGTGTATGGTGTTACAAGATGAGATCTTGCCTTGATTTGAAAAAACAAAAAGAAAGGAGAAAAGAAGAAAAGAAAAAAAAAACGGAAGTTACCACTTCGAGTTCTCAACCCAAAATGAAAAGTTAGTCGCTCAAGCATGGGCTCTGCGCAGAACTTCCGTTTGCGATAAATTAACAAAAAAAAAATACATTTATAAATATCCAATCGGAACGCTTCCTGCGGGGCACAAAAATTGCCGTTTGTGAGCCTACAAAAAAAATATAAATAGACGGACCAAATAATCATCAGCCAGACTTGTTCTTTCACACGACCCGTGTTAAGGATTCTTCGCCACCGTCCGGCGCCTGTCATCCAATACATCAAACGATCGCCGCCGCTACCAATGCTGTCCTAATTCCAAGAAAACCATCCCTTCACCAAGAGACAAGTACAGTACATGAACTTTGTAACTACTACCACTGAATTCATTCTTTAACTGTGAACATATTTCTCCATTCTACTCTCTGTACTTAATCTATTTATAAAAAATTTTTCTATAACATCATGACTGTGTTATTGTGAGTATCTATACGTTCTTTGTTTTGCAACCATACGCATTTCTCGCCCACAACATTCATATCAACAACTCAGAATATAACAATGGTGAGCTAAGATGATATAAAATGAAGAAGTCAAAAGAAGAAAGAAAAAGATTAAAGATTAAATACATAGATATACTGAATTTCAATAGGTAAGTAAAAGTCCAGAGTTCATAGCTATCAGATTTGGAGTTTGATATAATAGACCTTCATTAAAATGAAAGCTCAGCTAACCAACATTTTTTTTTTTACTTACATGATAAGCACTTGTTCCCACTTTGTCAGTGATAGTCATATCTTTAGCTGTCCCTGAACCATAACAGCAAAATTGAGCAACATATTCAAGTAAGGCATCTCTCACTTCTTCATCAGTCCAAGTGGGTCCACTAGAGAATAATATGAAAACAGAACAAAACAGTCAATTTACTGTCAACAGTATAAAAACATTTTGGATAAATAGAGAAATAATTTTTCAGTACAAAAAAAAGAAAAGAATCAATAAATTAATACAAATTTATAAAGATCTAAATTTTTATACAATTTTTTGCTAAATCATTTCATATCAATCGAAAGATTTTCTAATTTTTTAAAGAAAATCTAAAATGTTCCAAATTCATCTGATTATTTTTTTTTTTTACATAGCTTGTCAGTAGAGCTTAGAACATACTGACTGCATCCCCTGCAGTACCTCATCCCCTTTACCAATATGGGGGTCTCCTGGTTTGTTTGGGTTTTATGGCATATCAACCATTATTTAATGCCAAATCCTCTTTATACATATAAATTAAATATATATGATTTGGTTTGGTTGGGATTTTATGGCATATCAACCATTGTAGGTTATTTAATGCCAAATCCTCTTTATACATATAAATTAAATATATATGATTTGGTTTGGTTGGGATTTTATGGCATATCAACCATTGTAGGTTATTTAATGCCAAATCCTCTTTATACGTATAAATTAAATATATATGATTTGGTTTGGTTGTGATTTTATGGCATATCAACCATTGTAGGTTATTTAATGCCAAATCCTCTTTATACGTATAAATTAAATATATATGATTTGGTTTGGTTGTGATTTTATGGCATATCAATCATTGTAGGTTATTTAATGACAAATCCTCTTTATACATATATATCAAATATATACAATTTGGTTTGGTTGGGTTTTATGGCATATCAACCATTGTATGTTATTTAATGCCAAATCCTCTTTATACATATATAGTAAATATCTATGATTTGGTTTGGTTGGGTTTTATGGCATATCAACCATTGTAGGTTATTTAATGCCAAATCCTCTTTATACATATATATTAAATATATATGATCTGGTTTGGTTGGGTTTTATGGCATATCAACCATTGTAGGTTATTTAATGCCAAATCCTCTTTATACATATATATTAAATATATATGATTTGGTTTGGTTGGGTTGGGTTGGGTTTTACGGCATATCAACCATTGTAGGTTATTTAATGCCAAATCCTCTTTATACATATATATTAGATATATATGATTTGGTTTGGTTGGGGTTTTATGGCATATCAACCATTGTATGTTATTTAATTCTAAATCCTCTTTATACATATAAGTAAAGGTGGGGACTGAAGTCGGGGGCGACCAGTAGGCTCCCTTTTCAATTGCTACTACACCGAGGTGAAGGGGAGGGTATTACGCCTTTCCCAGAATTGCTCCATGATACATACCTTGTATTGCTGAGTGTTCAGCAAGGAGGTATCAAGTACCATTTTTAAAGTCTTTGGTTTGATATGACCTGGGATTGAACCCCAGTCTCACGGACCATTGGCAAACACTCTACTCACTAGGCTAATGATATTAAATTTATATGATTTGGTTTGGTTGGGTTTTATGGCATATCAACCATTGTAGGTTATTTAATGCCAAATCCTCTTTATACATATACATTGAATATATATGATTTGGTTTGGTGGGGTTTTATGGCATATCAACCATTGTAGGTTATTTAATGCCAAATCCTCTTTATACATATAAGTAAAGTAAAGTTGGCGACTGTAGTCGAGGGCGACCGGAAGGCTCCTTTTTCAATAGCCACAACACCGGGATGTAGGGGAGGGCGCTACTCCTTTCCCTGGATTGCTCCATTTTACCCTTGATATGTACCTTATATTGCTGAGTGTTCAGCAAGGAGGTATCAAGTACCATTTTTAATGTCTTTAGTGTGACATGACCTGGGATTAAACCCCAGTCTCCTGAACCATTGGCGAACACTCTACTCACTAGGTCAATGATATTAAATTTATGATTTGATTTAGTTGGGTTTTATGGCATATCAACCATTGTAGGTTATTTAATGCCAAACCCTCTATATACATATATATTAAATATACATGATTTGGTTTGGTTGGGTTTTATGGCATATCAACCATTGTACGTTATTTAATGCCAAATCCTCTTTATACATATATATTAAATATATATGATTTGGTTTAGTTGGGTTTTATGGCATATCAACTATTGTACGTTATTTAATGCCAAATCCTCTTTATACATGTATATTAAATATATATGATTTGGTTTGGTTGGGTTTTATGACATATCAACCATTGTACGTTATTTAATGCCAAATCCTCTTTATACATATTTATTAAATATATAGGATTTCATTTGGTTGGGTTTTTATGGCATATCAACCATTGTGGGTTATTCAATGCTAAATCCCCTTTACACATGATTTGTAAATAACATTTTAAAATGAGCCAAAGTTCATTTGCATACTGTTAAATAGTTATATATATGATTAGTTAGTCAATAGTTTATAGGTAATTTTATTTTTAAATGAGTCAGACGTAATTTGTTTGCATTTCGAGTATTACTATTGTTTGCACATAGTTAAATGTTTCCAAATATTCAAACACGAATAGTTTTATCTAATATTAACCATTTGTTAGCACTTGCTTAAATGGTCTCAAATATTGCTATCTAACATCAATAGTTTTATTTTTACACAGTTAAATGATTTCAAGCATTGCTATGTAACACTAACAATTTAATTAAATATGATTCATTTGTTTACACAGTTAAATACTCAAACAGTTCTATTTCTATCAATTCAAATTGAAGTTATTTTTTTTTATTGACAGTTTAAATGTCAAACAGTTCGATTTAACCAATGTACATGAAATGGAGTTATCATTTGGCTATGACACTGTTGTGTTGCTAACCAAAGAAAGACACGGGGAACACAAAAGTTTTGATAGAAAAACATATATTCAAGTAAGAGAAACAAGTTAACCTGGTTAAACAGTAATTAGTTGATGGGAAGCCGAGAGTCCAGTGGGGTAGTGACTCTCCGTCCACTACGCAAATGGTATCACACGTGATTGTGTCACGCTGATTGGTGCACACTGTCTGATGCTCTCGTTGACGTCTATTTATGGAGAAGGGCAAGTCCATTAAGTAGGGAGTACAACAGACACTAAACTACTTCTAGCAGTATAGTTCTATAGTTCTCTATATTCCTATCCACTATCTATAATTTTCAAACAGATTTATTCGACCCATTCATGGGACCCTAACAGCTACAACTACAACATGTCAGAGATGATCTGGCACCTATTGGCAATAAAGGAGTATTCTATACTCCCCAGAACTCCAGAATTCATGCCTTATCACTGAATGTAGTTTCGTATCATATCCAAGACACCCCCATTTTAAGAGGTGGTAATTGCTCTAGATTTGTCGTAAGTAACTACCAAGGGTATACCAGGAATATGTGAATTCTGGACAGTAACATGTAGAAACAATTGACAATTATCCAACAAGGGAAAAATTATATCAAATCATATCCCAATTTAATGTTGTGTAATTGGAATTGTTTCTTTATTTTAGTAAATATTCCTTGTTATTCTTACTCATAGTTGGGATTGAACCTGCAAGCCCCAGATGATTTCTTTCAGAAGCACTTTTCAACCAAATATTCTAAGTGAAAACAATTATTCATTTCAGAAATTTAGACAAACAAAACAGAATATAAAAAAAAATATACGTCAAATATTAGATTAAAAAGACGTGCTCAACGTAACAGCTATCATTGTAAGAAATGAAATTGAAGACCTGAGTTCAAATTCTGGATGAAGCTGTGTTTCCACTCACACTAATACCTTTGAAAAAGGCATGAGTCAAACTATTCTCCCTCAATCTATGCAGACTATGTTCTCTAGTCTTTGTTAGGCAACCAAAGAAAACTCTGAATTCAAACCAGCTTTACTTTGTTTAAAAAAAATGACCTTGTGTCTCATCCTGCCTTTTTTTTTGTCAGTTTATGTATTTATTCAACCCCAGACATTCTTTAACCTTCCTAAGCCAACCAGTTTATGAGAAGGAAAATTTTGAATTCAAACTGGTTTTACTTTGCTTAAAAAAACTGACCTTGTGTCACATCCTGTCCATGATCAGAATATTAGTTAAATTTAGTTGTTGAAGAA
Organism: Sepioteuthis lessoniana; assembly: GCA_963585895.1. Taxonomy (NCBI): domain Eukaryota; kingdom Metazoa; phylum Mollusca; class Cephalopoda; order Myopsida; family Loliginidae; genus Sepioteuthis; species Sepioteuthis lessoniana. The sequence goes on from CAUZXS010004922.1 coordinate 151,834, forward strand.
GAAAAAAAAAAGGTGTTTACTCACGACAAGATTTCTGGTCTTTCACTTGGAGGGGCGGATGGTGCGGCGCTCATGAAAGGAGTGGGAGGAGCAAGAAAATCTGCAGAAAGAACAGTAGAATTTTGATGATGTCATTTCAGATGGCAGAAGGTTTGTGAGATGGACAGTAAGTGGCTGTAAAACTGCAGTTTCCCTGGAATCTTGGAAGAATTATTTTGAAAAAAATTTCTTTTACAAGCCTTGAATTTATTTTCATGTACACACCGAAAGGCAATAATTCCACTAATATTTTTATTATATATCAGGGTGTATCAAAAGTAGTTTCAAAGTGACTTAAACCAAAAGAAAATTCATTGAAAATAGTGTCGTGAATGCACAGAGGATTATTTTGAATAAAATTAAAATTTGATTCATAGTTCTTTTCTATAAATACAGCTTTAGTCTTGATACTTTTTGAACACATCCTATTTATAGTTAATAAACAAAGAACTTCTATAAACCTTTTCAATATTTGTTGCATCACCAAATGTAATTATTAAAGGGAATGAAAACTTTGATAAATCTTGTTTGTGATCTCATGGGTGACATTAGCATTAAAATCAACTGCAATCCGTTTTAATGCAGGCTTTTCATATTTTATATATGTAGTCATCAAAGTGAATGAAAGTTTTAGCATAATTGCTTTACAAAAACCTATCTTTGATATCATGGCCTAGTTTAGAACAAGGTGCCTAGCAGAGTGTTCACCAATGGGCCGGGAGACATAGATTCAATCCCAGGTCGCGTCATAACAAAGACTTTTAAAATGGTACTTGATACCTCCTTGCTTAACACTCAGCAATACAAGGTATGTATTGTGGAGCAATCCAGGGAAAGGAGTAGCGCCTTCCCCTACACCATGGTGTAGTAGCTATTGAAAAGGGAGCCTTCTAGTCGCCCTTGAATACGGTTGCCAACTTTACTTACTATAAGATTTACACTCCTATATTTTAAAATGGCCGTGATACCACTTGTTCCCGAAACAAAGATGGCAGACAATGGTAAACTAATCAGACTTGGGAACCTATTGGTCAGGAAAATCACGTGATTTGTGCTCACAACTATGTCCGCAACTTTGATTTTGTCCCGCGTATTTGGAGGCGACTGCATGACAAGGATTGCCTATATAAACTCTTGTCTTCCAAGAACTCCCTCTCTTTTACATTTTTACTTCCAGAGACAACACTCTCTCTCTCTCTCTCTACTTAGTAACACAACTCAATGCATGTAACATGGGTGCATATACATTCTGCAACCTTTTTCTTTCTTGTTCTGCCTTTTCGGTTAGATTTGTTCCAGTCTCAAACACAGTCTCAGAAATTTTGTCAAACCCCAAAAGAGACAAACAACCAACATGGGAGAGGACACGTTCCTCCTAGAAAACATTGCTATATTTCTGTATATTGATACCTTGCATAAAATACTTAGTCAACATACATTTTATAGTCGACAGGGCATTTTTAATATTTCGTCTTTTTCTATAATATTCGTGTTAGTTTCATACACACACGCATGCACACAGAGGAATATTCAACAGACTTACCACCCATCACAAAAATTATCAAAGTTAGACGAACCAGACATGCAGGACACTGCTGGAAAAGTAGGGAAGAGCTCATAAGTTATGTACCCCTATGGACCCCTTCACATGGTCGAGCAAAAGCAGTGCGATCAGCTCAAACCTACATACAGCAGCTCTGTGAGGATACAGGGTGTAGCCCTGAGGACCTGCCGAAAGCGATGAATGATAGGGAGGGGTGGCAAGAAAGGGTCAGGGATATCCGTGCTGATGGCACGACAAGATGATGACAATGATGATACTAGATTATTTGTAATGTTTTCCTTTTCATATATTTGTTGATATATAAACTTAATTTTGTTTGTAGCGCTTTGTTTTGTCCGCGTTGTTTTACTTTGTTTGCATTTCAAAAATTAGCCAACATAATTTGTGGAGAACAACCACCAAAAATAAACGTCGAAACAACAGTACCCCCACAAAGGCAAGAAATAGGAGGCACTCGGTGAGTACTAAACTTGCTAACAATAGTCTATCTAGTCAAGCTAACCAACTAAGTGACCAATAATTTAATAGTGAATTGATAGGTAAGTTATACATGAAGTTGTATTCAAATAAAATCTTGCTAATAGAACAGAATATTAAGAAATTTACCCCCAGCAGTAAAGCCAACACCCTCATAGCCAGCAACGGGTTCCATTTGAAGTGGTGGAGCAGATGGTGATGGTACACTACCCTCAAGTCGTGCAGCATGTTCATCAAATGGCTTTCCTGGAGCTGAAATTTGAAGATACATGACTAAAATGAATAAATAAATAAATATATATATATATATATATAGATAGATAGAGAGAGAGAGAGAGAGAGAGAAAGAGAGAAAATTTACACTGTATTTAGAACAAAGACAAAAGGATGTATACACACAAAGATGTAACAAACTTTTGGTGAAAATAAGTTCACAATAGAAGAAACAAATTATAAACAAATATGCGTTCCAGGGACTATTTCTGTTGTACCCCCTCATAATGGACTTGCTCTCCTCCATAAATACAAGTCAACGAGAGCATCAAATGGTGTGCACCAATCAGCGTGACATAATCACGTGTGATACCATTTGTGTTGTGGATGGACAGTCACTACCCCACTGGACTCTCAGCCTTCTACCAATAAACTACTGTTTAACCAGGTTCACTTGTATCTTGTTTCTGTTACTTGAATATAATTGTTTTTGTATCAACCCTTTTTGCATTCCCCCATGTCTTTCTTTTGTCAGCATCTGTGTTGGAATGCTGCTACATTAGATTTCGCAAATCAGTTTCCCAATGATGTGAAGGCTTGTGCGTCTTAATACGAGTGCTTCTTTTTCCTTGTTTCCTTTCCTTTTCCTTCCTTCCTTCTCTCCTTCAAGTTTTAACAGACTCTGTGCGTACTTGTCAATTGATTCACTAAGAAAAAAATGACACCTTCTAGCCGTCACTGTGCGTTTATATGCTCACCCGATCTCAAAAGAATTTGCATACATGCAAATCGACTCTCGCTGGTTTGAGATCACCCAACGTTACATATAGTGCTTGAAGCAGCCATATCTGTTTCTTGCTTTTACTCAACAGGCCAGATACATCCGTGCACGCTTTGAATTTCCAGGTACGTTGTGTCCATTACATTCACAGTAACACAATAATTTCTCTGTAGGGATATAAAACAGAAGGGTTTGTTTCCACATTGATTAGTTTAGACCGTAGATATAACTTACTTTGAGTCATACAGTCCTGAAGAAGGCCAAAAAAGCAAAAAAAAGGGTAATATTTAATTCTTGTGTATAATACGGATGCCTAGCTTTTTAAAAATCTATCAAAAAAGTGCGTGTTATACACAAATGATTATGGTATTCTTTTCATAAATAAAAAATTTTTCAAATTATTATTTGATGAAGCTCATAAATGAGTGAAACGTTATATCAAATATACAAGAAAATAATATTTCAAGTACTTACAAGGAGACACATTTGCAAGCGAGGTTTTTGTTAACTGGGCTTCTGTTTCAAGGGGTGGTTCACCAGGATACGTTCCAGGTACAGGAGCTGGCATTACTTGGTAACCACTTTGCATTGAAGGGTGTTCTGGAGGGTATGTATTCTGGGGTGGAATAGAACCATAATCAGGGGTACTTTCAAGTTTCTGATAACTGAAAATAAAGAAATAGATTTAATATTAATTAACTCACTGAAAATTTAATTTGTGATTTTTATGATATCATAGGTAAAGGTTTAGTAAACAAATACTTTTTTATTCACTTTAAATGATTACATATATACACTAATACAAGTAGGACTGAAATTATATATATATATATATATATATAGGAGAAACTGGAAATAAATATGATAGTATGAAAATGCAGAGAGATGAAAAGATAAAAGTTCTAAGTTCTCTGTACTTGAGTGTAGTTCACATGTTGAATTATGCGTGAAAGTGAATATGCACTTGAGAATCAGGAAGGGAAGATTATATGTGCATCGAGGTGTTCCACAATGCACAGGAGGTCTTGTCCATTCCCAGTGTGGTGATTGGCTGCGAGCCCAGGAGTGGCTATGCCAGCATGCATATATGCTGGCCCGCTCATTGGCATTTTTTGTCTGTTAGCCGACACCAGCTGGGCTGCCGAGTTGGTAAGTATTGTTTATTATTTTCTCCTGTGTGTTAGGCCAGTAACTTTTTCAACTTCAGGGGATGATTTTACTTATGAAATCATTAGGCCAAATGTTTTGGTTTTTAGGCCTTCATCAAGGTGTGTGAGTTTTTAAATGAAATGAAAAAAAATGAGAAAGTTTTAAAATGTTTTATTTTTATTGGTTGTTCTCTGATTTAAATTTGTGTAATGTAATTCATGTTTGAAAACATTGTATCAAAAATAAATTTACAAGACTTAACAAAAGGAAACATAAATAACGGTTAAAGCAAACCTAATTTAGAGACGAATTAAAACTTTAATTTGAAAGATTCCAAGACGTTAGTTTATATACATGATAAAAAGATGCCAGAAAATTGTTGAATCTAGTAACATTTCAAAGTACAACACTATCAGAGGCCTTCTTTTTTTTTTAATTTGTCTGTTTATTTGGTCAGGTTGGTGCTGAAAAGTTATAAAATCCTTTTTTCCCCAATCGGGCTGGGGCTGTAGAATACACCGACTGCTTCTCTGCAGAGGGGTAAGACGCCCCACCTCCAACGAGTGTCCTGTTTATGACACTAAACAATCTGATGGTGAGGTTCCAGCAATGCTGGAGCTTTGGGGAATGCGAAGTACCTCTTCATTGCCATTGCTCCCAGGTCCACTTTGGCCTGGAGTGGTAGCACCTGATAAGGGTCCTATCTATGGGTTAAATAGAACTAAACCGTTCTTCTTTCACTATACTGATTTTTGCATTTAAACTGTGTATTTATGCTAAACTGAATTGTTTAAAATGGAACTGTTTTGAAATTGGGACTGCATACTAGTATTGTACTGAATTGCTCAAAATAGAACTGTTATGACGTCTAAACTGTGTACTTATGCTGAACTGAATTATCTGAAATAAAACTGTTTGACATTTAACTCTGTGTATTGCCCAGTCGGTTGGGGCTGTAGATTACATTGACTGAACCTCTGCAGAGGGGTAAGACACCTCCTAATGAGTGTCCTGGATATGACACTAAACAATCTGATAGTGAGGTTCCAGCAGTGCTGGAATTTTGGGGAATGCAGAGTACCCCTTCATTGCCATCGCTCCCAGATCCACTCTGGCCCAGAGTGGTAGCACCTAATAAGGCCCTATCTATGGGTTAAATAGAACTAACTGAATACTTATGCTAAACTGAATTGTTTGAGTAAACTGAATAGCTTGAAATAGAAATGTTTTTCACAATTAAACCGTACTTACATTTAAACTGCGTGCTTATGCTTAACTGAATTATTTGAAATAGAACTGTTTTTTGAAATTAAAACAGTATTTACACTTAACTGAATTGTTACATATAACTGCTTGAATAGTTTGAAATAGAAATGTTTTTGGACAATTAAACATATGCTAAACTGAATTGTTTTAAATAGAACAGATTATTTACATAAAAATGGATTTGGCATTAAATAACCTACAAAGGTTGATATGCCATAAAACCCAACAAACCAAACCAAACCAAACCAAATCCCTTATGTAAAATAATTTGACTTCATTGTTTATAGATAGATAAATAAATAGATAGACAGTAGGATTAAACAGACAGAGAGATTGGTGGGTTGTTTTGTTTTACGGCATATCAACCCTTTTCGGATCATTTAATGCTGAATTAAATTTTAAACGATTCAGTTTAGTATAAGTATAGTTTTTGTTTACAAACAGTTAAATATCAAAACAGTTCTATTTCAAACAAATCAGTTTAGATAAAGTTCACAATTTTGTTCTATTTAACCCATATATAGGACCCTATCAGGTGCTACCACTCCCAGCCAAAGTGGACTTGGGAGTGATGGTAATGAGGGAGTACTCAGCATTCCCCAAAGCTCCAGCATTACTGGAGCCTCATCATCAGATTGTTTAGTGTCATATCCACAACACTTATTGGGGGAGTCTTACCCCTCTCCAGAGAATCAGTTGGTGTATTCTCCAGCCCCAACCAACTGGGAAACAGACAGAAAGGAGAAATGGAGAGATATATTACAGAATGTTTATAATAGGTAGATATGAACTAAATAATATGAATATTGACATAGATAGACTGATGTGATATGGATTTTTAAAAAATTAATTTTCAAATACTAATTATATCATACAAACATTTGAAATAGAATATAACGAAAGGAAATAGAAAGTTTTTAAACTTTTTCATTTCATTTAATAACTCACAGGCCTCAATAAAGGTCTAAAAACAGAAACATTTACATTCAATAAACAAAAACATCTTCTGAAGACTGTGTTTTTCATTTCTGTACACACGCATGCACACACACTCTCTCTCTCTATATATATATATATAATTTTTTTCACCAAATGAAATGTATTAAATCATTTTTTATGGAATTTGCATCTTGTATTAGGAGCTAAAGGGTAGACTTCAGAAAAAGAAGCAGGTATTCCTCCCAAACTATGAAATACAATCAAATGATTTTCACAGTAAAAATGCATTGGAAATGATTTTTACTATAAAAATGCATTGGAAATGATTTTTACTATAAAAATACATTGGAAATGATTTTTACTATAAAAATGCATTGGCCAATGATTTTTACTATAAAAATGCATTGGCCAATGATTTTTACTATAAAAATGCATTGGAAATGATTTTTACTATAAAAATGCATTGGAAATGATTTTTACTATAAAAATGCATTGGAAATGATTTTTACTATAAAAATGCATTGGAAATGATTTTTACTATAAAAATGCATTGGCCAATGATTTTTACTATAAAAATGCATTGGAAATGATTTTTACTATAAAAATGTATTGGAAATGATTTTTACTATAAAAATACATTGGAAATGATTTTTACTATAAAAATGTATTGGAAATGATTTTTACTATAAAAATACATTGGAAATGATTTTTACTATAAAAATGCATTGGCCAATGATTTTTACTATAAAAATACATTGGAAATGATTTTTACTATAAAAATGCATTGGCCAATGATTTTTACTATAAAAATACATTGGAAATGATTTTTACTATAAAAATGTACTGGAAATGATTTTTACTATAAAAATACATTGGAAATGATTTTTACTATAAAAATGCATTGGCCAATGATTTTTACTATAAAAATACATTGGAAATGATTTTTACTATAAAAATGTACTGGAAATGATTTTTACTATAAAAATACATTGGAAATGATTTTTACTATAAAAATGCATTGGCCAATGATTTTTACTATAAAAATACATTGGAAATGATTTTTACTATAAAAATGTACTGGAAATGATTTTTACTATAAAAATACATTGGAAATGATTTTTACTATAAAAATGCATTGGCCAATGATTTTTACTATAAAAATGCATTAGAAATTATCATTACCATGAAAACAGACTGAAAATGATAGTTAATATTAAAATTCATTAAGAAAAAATTTCTATGAAAATGAATTACAATTATTTTTATCATGAAAATACATGGCAAATTATATTCATAATATCTCCTTATGTAACCTATGATATCAAAATTTGGATTTATTATGGTATTTTAGCACTGATAGTATCTTAAATACAGGTCACATAAATAAGCTTTGGGCTTTCTTGAAGTTAAAACTTTAAGGAAAAAAAAGTTGTATGGCCATATTGCAGTTGTTCAATCAATTCATTGAACTGTGACATTAAAACATAAGAATACATTCACATCGGAAGCTTGAATTACTTTTTTCGGTGTTTTTTTTTTTTTACATTCAACCATGTTAATAAGGTCATTGAATTTTATGCCAGAAATAATATGATATAAAAAAAATGTCATCAATATTTGTTGCTGGGTTGGTTTAAAAATGGATACTGTTTCCTTCTAGACGACGGTGGGAGAATACACCTACATTTACATAACAAATTTATATTAGATTAATTAAATGTATAAAATATTCACGTACAGATGATGACTTAAGTGACTGAAATCACTTGACATACTCATTTTTTACTTCAAAGCTGCAGTCCAGCTCATTAACCATCACACCATGGATAATCACCCACTCATGTCTTTGTTTAGACTTTTAATCTTTTCATGATTTAAGAAAAAAAGCTTTTTAGCTTAGTATGGCATAAGGTCATAAGTATGGAGCAATCTTCACTGTGATCTTACGCCCACCTCTTACTTTGGTAGCAATATCTCATCTACTAAAAGCAATTTTAACATAAACATAAGTAAAGTGTGGACTGCTACAAAAAGGTTAATGGCCATATGGAAATCTGATCGCTGATAAAATAAAATGGGAATTCTTCTAAATGGTAGCTATATCAGTACTACTGTAGAGTTGCACCACTTAGATTTTAATGAAACACTTAAAGAAAAAGCTTTATGAGAACTACACAAGGAAACTGCAGTTTTATGGCCACTTACTTCCCATCTCACAAACCATCCAAGTAAGATTAGCAAGTTTGGTTTGGTTTGGTTTTATGGCATATCAACCATTGTTGGTTATTTAATGCCAAATCTGATTTATATACATATGAAATATATATGATTTGTAAAGATAAGTCAACAAAGTTAAATAGTTGCAAGTATTGCTATGTATCACTAACAATTCAATTAAACTTCAATCATTTGTTTATACACAGTGAAATGATCCAACAGTTCTATTTCAAACAATTCAATTTAGCATAAGTCATTTGTTTGCTCTCAGTTTAAACGTCGAACAGTTCTATTTGACCCATAGATAGGACCGTATCAGGTGATACAACTCTGGGCCAGAGTGGACCTGGGAGTGATGGCATTCCCCAAAGCTCCAGCATTACTAAAGCCTCACCATCAGATTGTCTAGAGTCATATCCAGGACACTTGTTGGTTGGGGATGGTCTTACCCCTCAACAGAGATGCAGTCGGTGTATTCTACAGCCCCCGCCGACTGGGCTGATTACTAGTAAGACATGCTGGAGAAAAAAGGATGAAAGTGGCATTCTTTTATGGACTCCTACATGTGGACACACCAGTTTTGGCTGACCAGCAACAACTTATATTCATCAGTTCTGTGCAGACACTGGATGTCGTCTACCAAGAGATAGGGACAGATGGTAAGAGAGAGACAAAGGAATCCATGCTGTCAATAAGCCATGATGATGTCAATAATTTGTGGGTTCATTATGTGAAGGTTATCAAATTAGAATTGGTTTCTTTGTTTGACGGTATATCAACCTTCACGGGTCATTTAATGCCAGAGCCATCCTTGTGGAAGAACTGTAGTGCTACTCTTTAACCCATACTTGAGACTTTTAGTTTGAAAATAAATGTGACTGGAATTCAAATTCACTTACTTCGAGCCTGCAGTCCCGCATTTTAGCCATTACGCCACAGAGAACTCACCCCACCAACAAATTAGTCATGAAAGCCAGTAAATTATTAGCCAGTATACCGTAATTTGCTGGGCCACTGGTGTAATCAGTAGAGTGTTCTCCAATGGTCTGGGAGACTGGGGTTCAATCCTAGGTCAAGTCATACCAAAGACTCAAAAAATGGTACTTGATGCCGCCTTGTTTAAAACTCAGTCCTATAAGGTAAGGATCAAGGGTAAAGTGGAGGAATCCAAGAAATGGAGTAGTGTCCTTCCCTACAACTCGGTGTGGTAGCTATTGAAAACGGAGCCTTCGGGTCACCCATGAAGCAAGAACGAAACGAGCCAGCCATATCTTCAACTATTTCCAGTTCATGCTATATATGTTAAGTCGAAGCCTTGAGCACCAACTCATCCTTTCTTCAACTACCGTCTATCCAGACAAGTACAATAAAAAAAAACCCCATAAAAACAGAACTCTTAATTGAACAGACCTTCACCTATTTGTATTATCTCTACTTATAACATTAATGGATATATCTTCTTCTTGTTTTCAAACCCTCTGGTTTGTTTTCATTTCTTTACTCTTTATTGTCATCTGTCTCCTGTCTGATCTCTTGATGAATAAAGTTTTTTTTTAATGTATTTAAGTTTGCTGTTTGAAAATAAACTATTGTTCAGAACAGCCCAAAAGGAAATGCCTGTGGTAATGTTCAAAAAATTATATAGAAATTAAATAACAATATAATATATTATATATAAATTATATAATATAATTATATAATCATAGAAGGTGCCCGTGGTGTAATGGTTATCGTCGTAGGAAATGGACACGGCGACATGAGTTCAAATCCTTGACAAGGCTGATTGCATTTCACACAGCACTAATACCCTTGAGAAAGGTATGAATCCAATTATTCTCCCTCCAGCTATGGGTAAATAGTAGGGCAGACTAGCTTCTCCAGCCTTAGTGAGGCAACTAGTCTAGGAGAAAGAAAACTGTGAATTCAAACCTGTTAAACACTGCTTAAAAACTGACCTTGTGTCATATCCTGCCCGAGCGGAGGGGTTGGGTAAATATGTATATAATCATAGAAATGAAATGATCATATAGAAATATAATACAAACATTCAACTTCAGTTAAAAATAAGTTTTGTAATGTAGAGAAGAGGAAAATCTCGTATTTTGTTTTGGCGCGCTATTTAATCCAACACTGAATTTCACCCAATCAGGATGACATATCCTATTCAGCCCGGACCTTCATTTCCGGCTAGCAAAACGGGTGAGCGGCCAAACACACTCTCTTCGGCTTGAGACGGCGACCAGAACGGACGTGTCTCTGGTCGCCCCTGCTTAGCGATGCCTTATAGCTAAACAAGCCACCCAGTGCGGACATATCACTGTGGCTTTAACCCTAGCAGCAGCACAGCGAGGGAACCTTCTAATTTATGGATTCTTTGCGTCTAATATTTTAGACCAAGGAATCCCAGTTGAATATGAATTAGATACGTTCAGCATGCCTTCCACAAGCACCACAAAAATTTACTATGTCGATCCGAGCGCCACTCCGCTCTCGACACAAAACTACACTGTGACTTTGAATACTTCCCTCACACGCCCAACGACACGCTGCCATTACCAGTATCCCGCTAAGCCATTTCGTCTCAAACATCCAGCAAGCCTAAACACCACGAGTCTTGCAGCACCAAGAACAAACCTCCTCAAAGCTGCAAATAAAAACTTTCGCTGTTGTGTGTTGTTAAAGCAATAGTCTCGTAATTCATTTCTGTTGCCATAAAATCTATAGTGTTCGGGAAAATAACAAATTCCCTCATAACCGCTATAGTAACAGTTAAACCGTTACAAAAATTACAGAATGTTTGATTACATCTAAAAATAAAATTACTCTTTCCTAGAAAAAGATCCAAATGTGTCACCATTTCATAGAATAACTTTTTTTCTGCTAAAATCTAGTGGGTCTGGGATCAGCTATCCCCTGCCTACAGAGTAGAAGTCCGGTATTCAAAGAGAACAGACCTAATATATTTTACTGCTACTCCAACTGCTGAACGAAAATATCAGTCCCAAATTTTACAAACACTAAAGTTTAATCCTCAAAAGTATTCAAGGACTGACACTCAAGTTAGCAATGAGATTTATTTTCACTGTACACCTACAAAATTACAACACCTATGCAAAGATATTTGTAAATTATTGATTATTATCAAAATTATATAAATATATAAAAAGATTTTTGTATTAGATTTGTATATTACTACGTGTACTTCCTCATTTTTCCTTTTTAAGAAAAATCCACTTTAAAAGTGTGATTGAATAAGAAGGTGTGTGTGAAGAAGAGAAATCCGCCCACTATTTGACAGTAAATGACCATTTGATGGATTAAAAAATTAGCCACAATGACTGATAAAGAAGAAAAGTCTCAGTTACACACACACACACACACACACACACACAAACAAAAACAAAAAAAAAGTTTTAAAAAACAACTAAAATACACACAAGTGCCCATAAAAAGGTTTCTTTTAGAAATGTTTCGGTAAAATTTGACATGTGCATTTTGTTTGGTCACGCTGTTCCGAAAATGGATTATCATTTTACATTGAGTTAAAATGCGAAAGTGACCCCCCCCCAATAAAATGTAAAATAATTGTTTTTTTTTTGTTTGTTTTTCGAAAAATAAAAATAAAAACTTGCGGTGAGTTGAAGGATCTAATTAATTCAAATCAAACACACACACACACAAAAATAATTAGAATATTTTCCTCCCAGTGAATTAAAACGGGTCCACGCATAAAATAATAACAAAGTTAAAATAAATATAAGATACTGAGTGTTTAGTTAAGACGAATAATTTTATATTATTTCAACTTTATTTGTTTTTTTACTTTTAAAACTCGGACATAAATATTGTCAAAATGTTTTACTAAGTAAAAACGTTTTTGTTTTTTTGCTTCCTGTCAGGAATTTTCGTTTTCTTTCGTCAAATCTTTAAAAAAAATTACTTTCAGACCCTTTAAAGGTGGAAATTATTTGAAACGAAATATTCCTGGAAGACGTTGTGAAAATAGTGTAAATATTATTTTCTTAGGGACGGATGGTATATATATATAATTTCTGTCCTGAATTTTTCGGAGGAAATAGTGTCTGTTTTGGTAGTGAGATTAAATTGTTTAAATTTCGTAAATTAACCTTACTTATTTTTTTTAATTCACAAAGGAAATATTAAATTTTTTGTTTAATTATGGGTTCTTTCTTTAAAGCAGGAAATAACAATTAAGTATTTATTTAAAATTCATAAAAGATTATAAAAATCTTTATCAATGCCAGAAGCCATAATTAAAAAGAAAATTTAGTAATATCAGCTTTTCTTTTACTTTTTTTTCTACTTCTTAATACGAGGAATTTTATTTATGTCAGCTTCAGAAAACACAGACTAAAATTTAAAAAAACAAAACAAAACGACAAAGTTTAAGATGTACAAAAAAGAGAATTTTGTCTAGAAGAACTTATTAAACTTTTTACCTCGTGGCTTTGATTTAAATAAAGTTAAATGAAGAAAAATGACAACAGCTTAAAAGTTGTTTTACAAATGTGAAAATGAATAAAAATAATCTGTTACGATGTTTAAAATAAAAAATGTAGTAAACAAAATGTGATGACTGTATCTTAAAGTAAGACAACAAATTGTTAGAAGAAGACAATAATAATTTAAAATCTTTCTTGAAAATAAATAATTACCCAAATGATGACATCTGTTTTGTTTTTTTGATTTTGTTTGTTTGCTTTTCACGTGTGTGAAAGAAGATCGAGTTAAGAAAAAAGGCCCGGAGGAAATAAAACTTCTGTAACAAGTCGTTTTTGTTGGCTTGGTCGTTTAAAAAAAATGAATAATGAAACTAAATTCTACTGCGCATGTGCACCTTAGTTTCAATTTCGCGATTTTAGGTGCAGTGAGAACTTTGTTCAAGAGCTACGTGGCCTTCTAGTTGGATGTCAGAAAAATATCAACATCTCTCCAAAACAAAGAAAAACGCACTTTACAGTCACTAGGGTGAGTGGAAAGTTTTGCGATATTCTGCAAGAGCTAGTTTGCAGCGCGTATATCACGTGACCGAAGCAGTTCAAGTCATGCGAAGGTAGCCGTTGTGGTTGGTAGTATCGCGGTAGTTGGTGCGCTGACACGCTGTTCATTGCTTCACTCAGTGTGTTATAAGAAAGCCGCACACATGAACGTGTCTAATTCGGGAATTGGGACATAACGCCGTGAAAGCAACCAAAAGCATTTATTGTGTGAAAGTTGAAGGCGCAGTTGATCATAGTTGTAGGGAACAAATAAATAAATAAATAATTAAATTAAAAAAAAAAAAATAGATAGATAAGAAGAAAACTATTAAATTTGAAGAAACTCCCAGAGGTCTCTAACGGAAAAGGAGATGACGCATGCGTAAAAGAAAAAAAGGCTTTCCTCTTGATAAAGGGAGCAAAGTATTCTTTCCCTTTCAGGCGCGTCCTTCGCGTTACTTTGTGTCCTGTGGTGGGGCGCTCTCGACCGGCTGTGATTACGTGCCGCACAGTTCGTTCGGGTGTGTTCCACAACTGGAAACCTCACCTCTGGCCTCAGGGGGCCGTCCCCCCAGGCTTTAACCCTCTTCGGAGGGGTTGGGTTTATCGGCCGACGCCTGAGGCGCCCCGAAAAGGGGAATGCTGACGGGGTCCGAGGCATTTTTGGAACTGCCTGTCGCGTTGGGCTTCGGCCCTGCGACAGGACCCACCTTAAAAACGGCCTTGTGCCACATTCGAACGCTGGTGGGGTGTAGGATAAATAACAGCAGTGTCCGTCGAACCAACAACACCATTTTGCTGTCTGGTGTTTTGGGCACCACGCTACGTCTTGAGACGTAGCGTTGGTTAGTCCATTCACCAAGTAAATAAAGGAAAGTATGGAAGAAATATTTTCGTCTCTTATCTATTTCTATCTTTTCTTTTTGTATATTTCTTTTGGGACTTTCTTTGGGCAAGGCATTGCGCCGGCCAGTCAACGTGGGGTAAAATAATATAACCAAAATATGGAGTCAGATATCTACGGCAACACAGCCTTGCCCTTAGCTCCTGACCTTCAAAAGCCTTCAAATTCCACATAGTACATAAATCATTAAAGAAATTTCGTTTGAATTGCAATATCAGGAAAAACTAAAATTGTAGATTCCGAAGCCATGCTGTAATTCATAGAGACAAATTGCTAATGAAATGTTGCAATTTTATATATTCATATGGATTGCCTTTCAAATAGTTCTTCGAATGGCCGCTTGGTGGCGTGACTAAAGTAGCATGTAAGACAGCGCGACTAAGTCAAACACACACTCTCTCTCTCCCCAGTCCTGCCTCGACAAGAAGAAGCACGCACAAGGGTGAGCATTTCCTGAAAGTTGCGGTGGTCTCTCGTTCCAACAATCATTATGTCATTTGGCGAACGATACCAATGCTTTGACATAGGTTATCACACAACTTTGATAATCACACAACTTTCATACTAGGAATGACTCTTGACTTATACCAAAAGACTCTTCAATTGCATAATAGGACTTTTCTCTATTATTTGCTCTTTTAGAACGTTATGTCATTTCTGTATTCATTCAGTTTTCTCGAGCAATAAATATATTGTTGTCAGCAAGAGGACTGGCGGCAACACCCCACAAGACACCAACTGTACGGTCACCTGCCTCCTATCCCGAAAACTATCCAAGTTAGACAAACCAGACATGCAGGACATTGCTGGAGAAGCAGGGACGAACTCATAAGTGATGTACTCTTATGGACCCCCACATATGGCCGAGCAAAAGCAGGACGACCAGCACGAACATACATTCAGTAACTATGTGATGATACGGGATGTAGCCCAGAAGACCTGCCAGAGGCGATGAACGATAGAGAAGAGTGGCGAGAGAGGGTCAGGGATATCCATGCTACCAGCACGACATGATGATGATCATGATGATATTTCCTCTGCTACAGGTGTCTGAATTGTGTTCCTCACACTCAAATAATGGCAGTAATGAATTTTGGTACTCAGATACGATCAAAATATGAAGACAAACCTTCAAATCGTCTATAATAAAATTCATTCGATTCATTTTCCGTATATTATGTGTAATCTTATTAAATATAACAGCAATACGTATTATTTACAACAGCATATATTTTTAGCGAAGGTATATCGTTACGTGTGTTGGTTACGTTGTTTATTTTCTCGCTAAGTTTTAAAGGTAAAAAAATGAGAGGGAGAAGACGAAGATGCCGTAAGGTTTTATATGAAGGTTTTAATGGCAGCATGGAATAAAGGGTTTACGTTGATATACTGCAAGTCTCGTTGGAAGGAAAGAAGGAAGGAAGGAAATGAAGTTGTTATAGAGTTGAGAAGGCATTTTAGCAGCTAAATGCCCGAGCGAAAAGTGCATCGTTAGGTTAAGGCATTGTTGAATGTGTGAGGGGGATATGTTTGCCATAGTGTAGCAAAAGTCGTGTTTGCTGGTTGAGGACAGGAACGTTGTCGTCGCCCATGAAAGTGTGGCCCTGGTCGTTTGGGGAGAGAAGTGTGAATGTCTCCAGAAATGTTGCCTAGGGATGAAATGGCTGGCTGTCGGAGGGGTATTTTTCGTCGCAGTCGACATAGCCAAAGTTGAAGGCGACTTTGAGTTGTTCCAGTGTGAGGCGGATTGAATTCATCTAATTTATATTCAACTGGGAACCCTTGGTCTAAGAGACTAGACTCAAGAGGTCCATTAATTAGATGGCTTTCATCGTGGTGGTGTGATGCTGCTGCTAAAAGGAGAGCGTACAGTAATTACGTCTGCCCAGTTTGAAAGCTTCTGAGGAAGAGAGTGTTTGGCGGGCTTTTCCCAATTTGGTGCTGCCCGGAAAAATGGTCCGGGTTGAATAGGATAAATCATCCTGATTAGGTGAAAATATGCGTTGACCCTGACGGTCAAATTAATTAACGCGCCAAACAAAAATACTAAGTTCTTTCTGCTAAATATTTTTGTTTGTGTTGACTAAATAGAAAGGAGAATACGCAATGAATTGAGATAAAAGAAAAAGAGGCAATTAAGAAATGTAGAAAAAATCGAACGTACATTGTAGGGGGGGGGCTTTGATATCAACCACTTGAACGGTTTGTCTTCGTATATTTGTCGTATCTGATATTTGAGTTTGAGAAATGACACGAGACACAAAAAACACATAAAGAGTTTGTAGCCCGTGGTGTAATGGTTATTGTGGTAGGAAATGAACACGGCGACACGAGTTCAAATCCTGGACGAGACTGATTGCATTTCACATAGCACTAATACCCTTGAGAAAGGTATGAATCCAATTATTCTCCCTCCAGCTATGGGTAAATAGTAGGGCAGACTGTTTTCTTCAGCCTTAGTGAGGCAACTAGTCTAGGAGAAAGAAAACTGTGAATTCAAACCTGTTAAACTCCGCTTAAAAATTGACCCAATGTCATATCCTGCCCGAGCGGAGAGGTTGGGTAAAAGGAGGTGCCCGAGGCGTAATGGTTATCGTCGTAGGAAATGGACACGGCGACACGAGTTCAAATCCTGGACGACATTGATTGCATTTCACATAGCACTAATACCCTTGGGAAAGGTATGAATCCAATTATTCTCCCTCCAGCTATAGGTAAATAGTAGGGCAGACTAGGTTCTTCAGTCTTGGTGAGGCAACTAATTTGGGAGAAGGAAAACTCTGAATTCAAACCTGTTGAACTCCGCTTGAATATTGACCTTGTGTCACACCCTGCCCGAGCGGAGGGGTTGGTAAAAATGATAAAGAGTTTGTAGCCGAAAGAAAGAATTTCAAATTGTTATTTAGTGCGGGAATTATTTTTGACCGTTGTGGTTTCAATTTTATATTTTCGACCAATGAGGATGGTTTATGCCATTCTGCCCGGATGACTTTCCCGGACAACATAAAAAGCCGTGTAAACACATCCTCCCTCTCTTCTCTTCCTCACTTGCTAGCAGCAGGACAAGCCAGCCTTAACGAGGAGAGCGCATTCTCTCTCTCTCTCTCTCTCTCTCTCTCTCTCTCTCTCTCTCTCTCTCTCTCACCTGGGCCGATTCCAGCAGTAGACCGATGGACATTTCAACACGAGAGATGACATTCTCTCTCTCTCTCTCTCTCTCTCTCTTACCCGGGCCGATTCCAAATGCAGACAGATGGACATTTCAACACGAAAGAACACATGCAACATTGTTCCTCTGCTTCCTTTAGGGGACCACTCCTTATCAATTATTCCTTTCCCCTAAAATCAACCGGACCACTGGCTGAATGCTAAATTCCTGCTCAGCTATTTACAACTGTTTTCCTCTTACTTCGACTTACAGCCCAAGGGTTCCTTTTGTTTCAAGCTGTTATTAAAACTTCCCTTTTGAAAACTATCAATATCTTCGTCAACTCGTTTGTTCTTTTTAGTATAACAAAAGGCAGCAGAACTCAACAACCTCGACTTCCCTTTTGTTATAAGTTGTATGAAAGAATGTTCTAAAGATCTTTGAGTATAAGTTGAGAGTCATGAAACAAAAATGGAAGTTGTTGTTTAAAGATTTACGTCAAGGCATGGTATCGTGCGCCATACGACATGAGGTTTGTTGCTGTTCACTGGAATGTACACAATCATGCATACTTCCGGTGGTTGAGGCAAGACCGAAGAGATTTGACTTTCGCGGGCGCTTCTTTTATATGCTACTTTGGTCACGTCACCTAGCAGCCATCAGAAGTACTATATGGTAGACAAGGGATGTAATCCCTAAAATACTTCACCCAGGTTAGAGACAGGTTATACCAACAATATGATGAAGTGTTTTAAGATGATTTAGCTCTTTGTAATGTAGTGAAGGGGTGGGGATTTAATGTGAGTGAACGTATTGTGGGGAAACTGTGCCTATTTGAAGTACCATGCAAACTGCATCAGTTGTGCAGTTGAAATTTCTGGCGTGTGAGATGATGCATGTTGAAGAAAAAAATTGTTTGGAATAATTTTAAGGAAGTAGCGGGACTTCCAGGTGGATTTATCTTCCTTAAAAATCTTTGTGGAGAAGGGACTCTATCAATAATTTTAAGAAAAATTCTTGCCAGCGGTCGAAATGTGCTTCGCGTTGAAACAACCAGTAGTGAATTGAAATATGTTGCTGGTAGACAAGTTGTGTTTTTTCTCCAATTTATTCTGTTTTGCGTTGAATTTGGGCCCCTGAATTTGAAAATGCATTGGATTTTTCGATTGGCAACACAAATATCTAACTAATAATATGCTTCGCTTGTTGGTTAATTCAGGTCAAGTCGAAATTTGGTGATATGTGTTGAAATGATTCCGTGTTGTATCAGGTCGAGGCGTGTTTCACTGAGAACTTTTTATAGACGATGTCTGAGATATGGTGCTTATTTTCGAAGATTTTTTTTTTTTGTGTGTTGTCTTCGTTTTCATTAAATCGAGCTGTCAGATATCTGGTAATTCTTGTAATTCTTTTTGAAACATCTGTAAATCGATGCTTGTTGAAATAGTTTTTGGCATGTAGTTTGGTGTTAATGATTGATCTATTTTAACACCTAACTATAGCTTGTTGAATTATGGTTAAGTCTGTACGCTACTGCCCAATAAATTAGATTGTATTATTGTTATTTCCAGCTTTGTTGGGAGAATGTCGGTTTATTATTTCGTGTGACTGACGAAAGATATGGCCAGTCAAGCCGTACTTTTCCAGTGTGGAGAGTTTTTTTTCCCCCTGACCAGTGTAAATTGTAGCTGTTGTGTGTCTTGTCAATGAGAAAGGAAATGTTGCAGATACATGTTTTTGGTTGAGTTGAAAAATAGTAAAAAAAAAGCAAGTTGTCGCGGTTGTTGCAGAGCCGATAAGCACGTCGACCCCGCAAATTATTTTTGGGTTTGTTAAGCGTGTTAGTGATTGACAGCCAAAGAACAATGAAGAGAACAAAGGCGAGATAACAGTATAAAAAATGATAATTTATTTGTCGTAGGTTACAGAATCGGTAAAGTTCTATTGGTGTGTGTCGACGTTGTTGGTGGAGTCAGCTGGATGATTGATGTCGGTAGCTGGTATGGTCGTCGAGGTTGGTAGAGGGACAGCTGGATGATCGATGTCGGTAGCTGGTATGGTCGTCGTCGTAATTGGTGTGTCGTCGTTGCTGTAGGGCTAAGACTATCGTGCCTTAGGTCTGCAAAGTCGAGCGAACGGACAGGGAACTGATAGCTAAGGTTGCCGTACCTTAGCGCTACGAAGCCGAGTGAACGGATAGGGAACCGATAGCTAAGGTTGCCGTACCTTAGCGCTACGAAGCCGAGCGAACGGATAGGGAACTGATAGCTAAGGTTACCGTATCTAAGCGCTACGAAGCCGAGCAAACGGACAGGGAAACTGTGGCTAAGATTTGCCGTATCTTAGCGCTGCGAAGCCGAGCGATCATCCACCTGTCTCTCTACCAACGACGACCATACCAGCTACCGACATCGATCATCCAGCTACTAACGACGACCATAAAAGCTACCGATATCAATTATACCAGCTGACTCCATCAAAAACAACCAATTGAACTTTTAAAATAACGGCGATTCTGTAACCTATGATAAATAGTCATTTGTTATACTATTATCTCGCCTTTGTTCTCTTCATTGTTCTTTGGCTGTCAACTGTGTGAGTTGACGCAAACCCCAAAATAATTTGCGGGGTCAACGTGCTTATCGGCTCCGCAACACGATAGTTTTTTTGTAGTCATAGAGTAGACATCAGTTTGGCGTATTTGACCGTAACGAGTTTATAACAGGGGGGCAGATGATATTACCATTTAAACATAAATGGCATTGACGTTGTATCGTACTGTTGCCTCTTGTTATATCAAAAGAAAGAAAATAGAATAATGAAGGCGTTGATATTGATGGTTTTCAATCAAGTAGTTTAATGACTGCTTGAGTGGAAGTTTTTCCTTGTGCCGTAAGTTGAAGAATATAGGAAAACAGTTGTAAATGGGTGTGCGGAAATTTAGTACTTAGCCAAATGCTTCGGGGTCCATTTGGTTTAGGAGGTAGAAATAATTGACCAGGAAATGGTCTCCTAAAGGAAGCAGAGGAACGAATGTTGAAGTGGGCTCTCTCGAGATGAAAAGGTCCCTGTCTACTGTTGGAATCGTCCCGGGATAGAGAGAAAAATGTTATCTCTCGTGTCGGCTGGTCTTACTCTGTTGCCAGCCAGGAGGAAAGGAAAAGAGAGAGAGAACGAGCATGGTTAACGCTGCCTTTTATGGTGCCCGGGGAAGTGTGCCCGGGCAGAATAGCATCGGTCATTCTCATTGGATGAAATGTATAATTTCAAAACTCCATCGACCAAAACAATTCCCGCACTAAATAATGGTTTGAAATTCTTTCTGCTACAAGTTAAAGAAAAGACTAAGGTTAGTGACTATTGCTGGTTAGTAGTGACGTCTTTGAAGTTCAATGTTACTCATGGTAATAGAGTAGTAGTTGTTGTTGTTGTGGTAGATATGGTTAAGCTTCGCTTCGTTAGTTGAACTAAATTCTATTGTAAATTTCAAAGTGTGAAAATTGTGCTTTGTCTTACTTTGTCCGTCGGAAAGTTACATCTCTCGGGTTCTTCATTTTATTAGAGAATTAGTATGTATCCGAAAGTCGATTGTTCCTTTTGTTGAAGACTTCTTCTTTCGAATCAAGATTGCAAGTTTTCGTCACGTTGCCAGGTCACCAGTTTGTAGAGCAGTGGTTCATGGTATTGATAACTTGAAGATTTGTCTTCGTATATTAATCATATCTGAGTACCATAAGTCACCGCTACAACATGAACTTAATAAAAAGTATAAAAGTTTGTGAGAGACTCATATATTTGAGAAGAGTTCCTTTGTTGCTGGTTTTGTATAATTAGACATGCAAGTAAGCTTAGGGCATTGTATTATGTTTACTTTTTAGTAGTGCCGTATACAAAGTTTGCTAGGCACGTGCCTATCTCAAAGGACGAGGCAGGTCTTACTCCTCGGCCATGCTATGAATATGTATTTACCCAACCTCTTTATCTTGGGTAGGATGAGACCCATGGTTAATTTTTTACGCAGTGTATTGTTTGTTTGAATTCAAAGTTTTCCTTCAACCATGATTACCTTACCAAAGGTGGATTCATGCATTTCTCATGTTACATTTGAATGGCATCAAAGAAAAGTTCCAGCATCATCGCATTAACCAATGCAGATTCTTCATTTCCTTCAATATCACTTTTATCTAATTGTCCACACGACATGATTGTTTCTTTTTAGTCCACTTTAACCTCATTTTTGGGGGTTTGCGAATCACAGTTGTTCTTCTCAGTGTAAAATCCCAATTTTTTACAGTCATGACACAAATTTCGACTCATTTGTTTTCTTGTACATTTTTCTATTTTCGATGCGTATTTGCACTTTCTATCTGGACGTTTTGACGCCTTTCGTGCTATACTCGAATGTTTTCCCTTTTTTTTAACCACGTCGTTTCTTTTGTACTTGCATCAAATTTTAGACACATCTGACCAGGAATAATCATCGTCTTTCGCCACACTCCACTGAGGATTGCCTTCTTGAAGGAGTTTTACGATCCTTTCCATTGTTTTAATTAACTGTTGTTTTTTCTTTGAGTCATGTTTCCTTTTAATTAGTTATATTCGATCACTTGTTGATGTTTACAAGAATTGTGGTTTAACTGTAGCCAGATTTATATATTTCGGTTTCTATATTTTCTTTTTTAAGTAGGGGAATTATATTGTGAATTAGATCTATATCCTTGCCCTTGAGGTCATAATAATTTTGCGGATGCACATTTCTAATCCTCTTCGGAAGACGCGGCCCTGGAGGTGACCGTGTCCTCTGTAAAGAGTACGGATGTAATTTGCAAAACACATTTAGGTTAATTAGCCGTGCAATTGCCATGACTAGTTAATTTGGCGTCAATTGTGTGCGCTATGAAGTGGTGGCTCAGTTGTAGAGTTTCGACACTGCAATCTGTGGTCGCTGGTTCGATCTCCAGAGGTGGAGATCGCGGTATACATTGCTGACGTGACCTAATAAGGTCAAAACAGCTGTCCAGTGTTTCCGTATGTCATGTGTTCGCCAGATTTTCTGGTAATTCAATTCACAATTTCGGTTTCTGTTGGTATTTCCTTTTGGGTTATTCTTTATTTTCTTCTGTATGGCCTGAAAAATATATTATAACGAAGAAGGTGGTTCAAGTTACCCTCTCCATTATATTAGAAGAAAATAAATAAGTCGAAACGAAGATACTGAAGGTTTTCAATGTAGAAGTTTAATAAAGGTTTGTTTGAAAGGAAACCTTTGTACTGGTCGTCGTAGGGGGCGGGGAGAAGAAAATAGTTATTGAAATGAGAAAGAATTAAGCAGACATTTGGCGTGCTGCCAGTAGTTTGTAGTCCCGTGGATTTTGGAGTGAAGAAAAGTTTTCCTGTAGTGGCGGAAGAAAATACATCTTGGGAACTCTTGGTCTAGGAGGTTAGACTCAAGGGTCCATAAACGAGATGACTCCTCTCATGATGTTGCAACTCTGCCGCCAGGAAGAGAGCGGACAGAGAGACGTCCGTCCCGCTCGTAAGATTTTGAGGAAGAGAAAGTTTGGCGGGCTTTTGCTGCTCTTGATTTGCCCGGGAAAAGCATCCGGGCAGAATTGGACAAATCACCCCCATTGGGTGAAAATATAATGCGAGGTTCTTTCTGCTACGAGATCATTAATTAAAATAATCTAATCTAGCTCGTTTAAGTTCTACTTTATGAAGCCTGAACTTTCAGCTATTAAATGAAAAATGTTTTGCGTCTTATCTGTTTTCAGTCTATTTACTGCTAAATAAATAAAAGAAATTCTAATGGTTAAAATAATCTAATCTAATTTGTTTAAGGTATATTTCATGAAGCCAAAATGTTCAGCTATTAAATAAGAAATCTTTTGTGTTTTATTTGTTATTGATTTATTTGTTAGATCTTGGTGAGTGGAGATTTCACTAAATAATAATAATAATAGTAACAATGAAAAACAAAACAAAACCAAACAAAGCACACACATACGCACACATACATATATGCACACATTCAAAATAACCAGAAAAAAAAAGAAATGAAAAACCAACAGAACCTTCCTCTAAGTGCGCTGGTTTCATGATTTTTGCCAGGGGTAGTATTTATCTGTCTGCCTATTTATCCATATGTTTGCTTGGGGTAGTATTAAATATATTTTTCATTAAAATCTCAAATTTAAAAGATCTGAAAATAAATTTAATTGTATTTACCAACCTCTCCACTCGGGCAGGATATGACACAGGTCAATTTTTAAGCGGAGTTTAACAGGTTTCAATTCACAGTTTTCCTTCTCCTAGACTAGTTGCCTCACTAAGGCTGAAGAACCCAGCCTGCCCTACTATTTACCCATAGCTGGAGGGAGAATAATTGGATTCATACCTTTCCCAAGGGTATTAGTGCTCTGTGAAATGCAGTCAGTGTCGTCCAGGATTTGAACTCGTGTCGCCGTGTCCATTTCCTATGACGATAACCATTACACCACGGGCACCGCCCAAAATAAATTTAATTGGGTTTGGATATTTGTATTGGGTAAATACAATAATCGTTTGATTTCATGGGAATTTGTGACGATACAAAAAAATCGTATGTTGCTTGTGTAAATGATCATTTGCAATGTGATCTCTGCGCATATTCGAGTCCGTAATGTTGCCTCTGCTTATGCATATTCCTAAGTAATTGTGAACATAAGTGACAGACGGCAGTATTGAAAGCGAACCAGAACGAGTTTCCTTTGCTTGGACCGGATATAATGGAACAGAGAGAGAGAGAGAGAGAGAGAGAGAGTTTTATCTCACTCTGTCGGTTAAAGAACACGAGAAAAAAAGTCTCCCGGTATTTTTACGCTCTTATTTGGTTTGGTAACTAACGCAAGACTTTTGCTAAATCTTCGACTCTTTGACGTAATACGAAGTATTGATCCATTTCTCTGAAATATTCGGCGCTATTCCCAACAAACCAAGGAAGCAAACCACGACCGTTTCGTTAAAATGTGAAGCAGACTTAATAAGTCTTTACTTTTAAACAACTGAAAACTCGGGTTATGTTTAGACACTAGTAAATATTCAAATCGATAACCAGGGAGCAATGGAATTAGCAAAGAATAGAACACATCAAAACACATTTATGTAAAATATCGTCATATCAGATCTCATATTCAAAAAGACAATATACCGTTACCAGCCGTACACGCTGCTAATGTAACATTACGATATCATTGTTATAGTAAAATACATCAAATCTCTTCTGATTCAGGGGGTGTCCTTGTGGTGTAATGGTTAAAGCGATGGACTGCGGAATCGTAGTACGCGAGTTCGTACTCTAGTCGCGCTATTACGTTCACTTTCGGGCAAATACCCTTGGGAAAGGTATGAACCCCCTTATCCTCCCAGCTATGGGTTAAATAGTACCACTACTGTCTTTGGCATTAAATAACCTAAAAAGAGTTGATATGCCATTAAACAAAGAAACCAAACCATCTTCTGATTCATCCACTAAATTCTTCACACACCTAACTACTAAAACACACAAAACACAGACTGAAAGACATCGACATTGCAGAAGAAAATAACAGTTACCGAATGTTGACCCAACAATGGCCAGTGTCAAACTGAGAATATCATGACTTCTATGCATAGGCTCCGCACATAGTCTATTCAAAATTCTCAGTTATAAAAAAAAAGGTCTATTTTTCAACCAACTATTTTTTTTCCACAAATAGTATTTTCTGGAGCCAGTGTTTGAAGTTGGGAACATATAAATAGGACAACTGGCAGTTAAATCGCCAGATCGAAGTAACTGCTCGCCGCCGACCAGATAAACGCCTGTCAGCCGATTAGATATTTCATTCACTTGTTTACTTTATTTATTCAATAAACAAAATAAACTAAATCTTCTTGTTAGTCTTATTTTTCTTGCAACCACACGCTTGTATATAACATCATCTTGAAAATCAAAATTAAAAAAATAATAGGCGACTCATGTTGTTGGATACGAAAAGTTTTTATTCAGACTGATACAATTTGATAGCAGTCTGACGCAAACTCGAGGAGAGAGGAAGACCTTGTAAGGATTTATCAATGTATCTCCTTTGCAGCCACCCAACCACCCCGGCTCTCCCCGATTCGTATCAACGTCTAACCCCAACTTCTCTTTTTGGGTTTCAAAACTCAACTCCCTGAATTTTCAAACTGTCTCTTTTTTATATATTTTCTATTTTAATCACTTATTGCATCATACATTCAAGAATTATTACATATGTCACGAACCCTTATTTCCCTACGCCAGTCGACAAACCTTGGTTTGTCTATTATCCATAACTTGTTTATGGAGGTGCAAGTGGTGTAATGGAATTGGACACGGCAACACGAGTTCAAATCCTGGACTGATTGCATTTCACATAGCACTAATACCCTTGGGAAAGGTATGAATCCAATTATTCTCCCTCCAGCTATGGGTAAATAGTAGGACAGACTAGGTTCTTCAGCCTTGGTGAGGCAACTAGTCTAGGAGAAGGAAAACTGTGAATTCAAACCTGTTAAACTCCGCTTCAAAATTGACCTTGTGTCATATCCTGCCCGAGCGGTAAATATGATTATCCATAACTTGTCTTCCGTAACGCTATTTTGATATGAAGTGTTAAACCTGTTAGTTACTCATGTACACATTTGACCTTTGCAAGGGGAGAGCACACTTACATTCAAAATCCTTAGTTTACAATTATAAATAGATAAAATAATTGATATAATTAATTAATCATCCAAATTATTTTCTACTAATTCACCTTTCAAAATCACACTCCTGACCAACTTGTCAATCCAGGCGCTGATAATAGTTGAGGCCGAAATTCGTAATGTTACGAACTGACTCTCTCCACTGTAAAGAGACAATAGATAATTATCGATTTTTTGTGGGGGTTGGGGTGAGGTCTTGAACACCTCATGGTCACATGAGAATCCCAGAATTCATCTCGCTCTCCTTTTGTTTCTGTTCGTTGAACAGTTAAAATTATGTTTCATCACCCGGCGTTGAACTTTTTCTCGCCTCGACATTGAATGTAAAGCCAGTTTGTTTTATTGTATGTTGTACTAATCCTCGTCGTATTTTACCGTTTTTGTCCCCCTTTTATATACTCCTTGTACAAAGAAAAATATGTGCACATTTTATCTGTCGGGACACATTTGTTTATTCGTGTTAATAACTCTTGTATGTTTATTTTGTATATATTAAATGTTTCTATTTGTGCAAATAGGCTTATCTTGTCTTTTCTTCCGTTTAGTCAGACAAAACACTTAGCTTAAAAAAACAAACAAACAAAAAACAAAACAAAAACGGACCAGACAGTTGTCTTAAAGAAATCTTATTTTATGACCGCACTGTCACTGGTCCTTTTATCAATGATTTTTCTTTAACTTTTGCAAAGCCAGTTGCGCTTCGACTTCGGACATGTAAACGTCGAGAAAAAAAAAGTAAAAAAACAAAGAACTTCGAATGGAAAATATCACTGCTCGATCTGAATATGAATCCAGAGGATTTTTTTTTACATAAATTTAAATATATTTATATATTCTTTACACAAAACTTTACATATTTACATATTCTTTTATTGCTGTTTCTGTGGTAATTTTTTTTATTGTTTTGCATGTCTATCAAAGGTCTAATAATTCTTATATTCGAATTTGTTCGATTTCGATAAATATTGACTTTATTGTATTAGGAAGATTGTTAGCAGCTGCGAAATCTCTTCGTTTAAAATAAAAGTATTTCTAGATTAAAGATACTAAAATAAAATTCTTATAACCAAACCATCTGCTACAAAGGAATCCTCAGTCGAAAACTCGGCATCCTGGGTTTTAGAGACTTTAGTTAATGGCACAAATACCGACTATTCAGATTCAGGTTTAAGACTATCATTAGGAAGTAGTTACCTCCCTTGGTAAGTACACGACTTTCAGCTTAAGATGAAGTGTTGATATAAATTAAAATTAAGGTGTGATGATGTTATACTTCAGAATGTTTTATAGGCTAACCCATATCCCACTTTATGACATGTCACATGATCTCTTTTCTGTTCCAGAGAATAAATAGAGTGCTTTATGCATTTTATACATTGCTGTCTGGCTTGTTTTATTTTAATATTCAAGTAGGAACCATGTTTCCCATATTTACTGTAAGTGTTCATGTGATATCACTTTGCAATTAGTCCTACTTGAGAGCAACTAGTACTATTGCACTAAAAAGTGGATCGTACTAATTATTTATAGAACTTCAAAAACCAGAGATTTCGCTCCTAAAAACCGTAGACTTACGGAACGCATTATGTGACATAAAAATAGTTTTTTCCTACTAATCAAAACTCATCAAATGACCCGGCGAAAGATCTTTTATGTGCTCATGGGGTGACATTAAACTAACACCTAGTGGTGAGGCTGCATTACGGTAGCTCTGGCTTGGGTTTTCTTTTTATGGGCATATCAACTTTTCTGGGTTATCTCATGCCAAAGCCATTGTAGAAGAACAGTAAGTAAAAAGTTAAGTTGGCGACTGTAGTCGAGGGCGACCAGAAGGCTCCTTTTTCAATAGCTACTACAACAAAGTGTAGGGAAGGGCACTACTCTTTTCCCTGGATTGTCCCACTTTACCCTTGATACATACCTTATAATGCTGAGTGTTAAGCAAGGAGGTATCAAGTACAATTCTTTTAAAGTCTTTGGTATGACTCGGCCTGGGAGTGAACCCTGGTTTCCCGGACCATTGGCGAACACTCTACCCACTAGGCCAATGAGACGGTAATCCATAGCTGGGAAAATAAATGGCTTCATGTCATTCTCAAGAGAATTAGTCTGCAAGAAAACACAATAACGCCGTTAGAATTCGAACCTGCTAACTTCGAGGCCGCAGTCCAGCACATTACATGTATAAGATATCATCATCATCATGTCGTGCTGGTAGCACGGATATCCCTGACCCTCTCTCGCCACTTTTCCCTATCGTTCATCGCCTCAGGCAGGTCTTCTGGACAACATCCTGTATCCTCACATAGTTGCTGAATGTATGTTCGTGCTGGTCGTCCTGCTTTTGCACGGCCATGTGTGGGGGTCCATAAGAGTACATCACTTATGAGTTCGTCCCTGCTTCTCCAGCAGTGTCCTGCATGTCTGGTTCGTCTAACTTGAATAGTTTTCGTGATAGGAGGCTGGTGGCCGTACAGTTGGTGTCTTGTGGGGTGTTGCCGCCAGGACTTGTTCAAGATTGCTCGCAGCATTCTTGTGTAATTGCTGTCTAGCTTCTTCTCCAGCCGTTTTGTTAGAGTCCATGTAGTGCATCCATATAGCAGTATCGATGCGACCGCTGCCAGGAAGAAACTGCGTTTCATTTTATCGGTTAGGTCTGATTTCCATATAATCGATAGCCTATTGATAGCTGTCCATGCTTTCGTTAACCTCGTGTCGATGTCCTTTTCGGTTGATAATATCCTACATTTTACAACCAATAGGTGAAGCACATATAAGTAAGAAATGCCCACACATAAATCTGATTGGTTGATTGGGTTTAATTCAGCTAATTCAGTTTAGTATAAGCTCATATTTTGTTTACACGCAGTTAAATGTCAAAACAGTTCTATATATAACAATTCAATTTAGTGTAAATACAGTTTCAATGTCAAAAACAGTTCCATTTCAAACAATTTGGTTTAGCATAAGTACGCAGTTTAAATGTAAGTACAGTTTATTTGTCAAAAACATTTCTATTTCAAGCTATTCGGTTTAGTCAAACAGTTCTAATTCAAACAATTCAGTTTAGCATAAGTATATAGTTTCGTTCTATTTAACCCATAGATAGGACCCTATCAGGTACTACTTTTTCGTGCCAGAGTGGACCTGGGAACAATAGCAATGAAGAGGTTCTCCGCATTCCCCAAAGCTCCAGCATCACAGGAACCTCACTATCAGAGTGTTTAGTGTCATATCAGGACACTCGTTGGGGGGGGGGTCTTACCCTTCTGCAGAGGTGCAGTCGGTGTATTCTACAGTCTCCGCCGACTGGTCAAACATAAATCTGATCAAAATCGCTAAAACAAAAACTTTTGTACAAATCAGTAAAAAATAAGGATTCAAAATTAAATAAGTGGTTTCTGGAATTTGATTGGACTGGATGGTCACGTGATATGCTTTCGCGTACATCCGTCCAGCTCAACTCTACATCAACCTGTTGCAGGATGTTTTCCCGCGCAGGCCTAAAAGCTTTCGTACAAACCCGGTCACGTGATCAGGGTATCTATTAATTCATATTTTCGGTGTCAACTGGCACACACAGTCAGTGACCGGACATGCGACTAAAGTTCCTTCCGGTAACCACGGCGAAAACTTGACAAAAGTTCTCTCAAGTAGCCCCGACATACACCTGACCAGCGACCGGGCATGCCAATACTCGACCAGGTTTCCATGACAACACACAAGTCAACTGCAATTTCACACACCAGTTGGAAATTGGAAATTCGGCAGTTAATGTCTGCTCGAATCTGATTGGTTGTTTTGACGTTGTGCCGTTATCCTCCGCCCCACCTGCTATTTAAGTGAGACTCGCTTTTTTTTCTTTATTTCCAGCACGAGCAGAAGGCTTTGCTGGGCTCATTCCGTTTGCTTTGCGAGCTCTTGTTTATTCGCCTTCGACTTTAGGCAGTTTTTTCTTAAGCAAGGTGGCTTAAGCAAAATAGGTCCATTCGTCTTAGGCTAAGACTCTTTTTCTTCATCATCATCATGTCGCGCCGCCTGCGCGGATATCCCTGACCGTCTCTCGCCATTTCTCCCTATCATTCATCGCCTCCGGCAGGTCTTCAGGATTACAACCCGTGTCCTCACATAGCTGCTGTATGTAAGTTCGTGCTGGTCGTCCCACTCTTGCACATCCATGAGTGGGGGTCCACAGGAGTACATCGCTTATGAGCTCGTCCTTGCTTCTCCAGCAGTGTCCTGCGTGTCTGGTTCGTCGAACTTGTATAGTTTTTGTGATGGGGGGCAAGTGTCCGTATAGTTGGAGTCTCGTGGGGTGTTGTCGCCAGGACTTGTTTAATACTGCTCTCAACATTCTTGTGTAATTTCCGTCCAGCCTCCTCTCCATCCGTTTCGTAAGCGTCCATGTGGTGCATCCATATAGCAGTATCGACACAACCGCTGCCTGGAAGAAACTGCGTTTCATTTTATCTGTTAGGTCCGACTTCCATATGATCGAGAGCCCATCGATAGCTGTCCATGCCTTCGTCAGTCGTGTGTCGATGTCCTTCTCGGTTGATGAGACGCTGTTTCCTAGGTAGGTGAATTTGTCGACTAGTTTCAGAGAGGCTCCGTCTAGTGTGGCAATGTTGCCTGTTTGGTTGTAACACATATATTCGGTTTTGTTTGCATTGACATGTAGGCCAATGCCAGCTGCAGCTCGTTCCAGACTATGTAGTAGTGTCTCTGCTTGATTAGGCGTATTCGCTAGTAACGCCAAGTCATCAGCGTAGTCGGCGTCCGTGATTGTTTTTGCGGGGTACCTTTTGCTTCTTCTCTTAGTCAGCTCAAAGCCATTTTCTCTGATTTTGTCTATCGAAGTCCTAAGCACATAGTCTAGACAGATGATAAAGAGGTACGGGGCTAGTGTGTCTCCTTGTAGTACTCCTGCAACAATGTCGAAGTATTCCGTGTCTCCATCTGGTGAACGTACTTTTACTTTGGTGTTTCTGTAGAGAATCATTATCGCTGCTACGGTTTCTTTTGGTAGGCCGTAGGCTAGTAGGATTTGCTCCATCTTCCCTCTGTGTATGGAATCGAAGGCCTTGGTAAAGTCGACAAATAGTAATGTCGCCTGTAAGTTTTTTGCCCGAACGCCTTCCAGGATTCTACGGATGGTCAGTATTTGTGAGGTTGTGGATCTATTTCTCCGGAAGCCATTTTGGTTTTTCCTAAGGATGTTTTCCATTTTGGGTTCTATGCGGTTTCGTAGAAGGGCATTGTAGATTTTGGCTGCTATGGATGTAAGTGTTATCCCTCGGTAGTTCTTGGCTAGTCCGAGGTCGCCTTTTTTAGGGAATGGAAGGATGCATCCCTTCGTCCATCGTTCTATCCTATTTTGACTATAGACTGCGTTGCATTGGCGGAGCAGTATATCGTCGAATTGTCTCGTCTTCCACACTTCTGGGGGGATCTCGTCTAGCCCCGCCGCTTTCCTATTTTTAATTCTTCTGAGAACCGTGTCGAGTTCTTCTTTGGTGAAAGGACCTAGTTTTACGTCTAATTGCTTACTAATAATTCTGGTGATCGGTTCATCCGTTATTTCCGGTGGGTTTCCTAGTAGATTCTTGAAATGCTGTTCCCACAGTTTTATTCTTTCTTGTTGGCTTGCAGCTTTCAATTTTGCTTTGGCTGTGCTCTTCCTTCCACTTACTTCGTTTATTGTTTGCCAGGCTATCCTGGATTGCCTATCTTCCACCGAGTCTCTAATCTTATCTATCTGATTTTGTACGTATTCTGCCTGTTCTTTTAGGTATATTCCTGTTAATTGATGTTGCGCTTTTTCTAGTTCTCGTGCATTTGTATTTGTTGGGTTCTGTTGATAGTTTTTGGAGGCAGTCTTCACAAGTGCACGTTTTTCTCTAGCTGCTGGCGTTTCCCAAGGGACTCTATATTTAGTTCTAGGTTTTGTTGGAATACACTCTTCTGCCGCCTCCAGGTGTGCTTCTACAAAATTTTCATATTCGTCATTTGGGGTGCCTATTTCTACCTTCTCTTGTAGTGCTTCGAATCTGTTTCTTAATTCTAATGCATATTTATCTCTAATATCTCTGTTGTTGAGTAGGGCCCAGTCATAGTGCTTGGTCGTCGCTTTACGTGTGGCGTTTTTTCTTAGGCTTAGTCGTACTTTGGCCGTAACTATTCGATGATCGGAGGACACACCCTCGAAGGAGGAGTATGCCTCGCAATTCATCGCACTATTCTTCCATTTCCTGTTTATAAGGACGTAGTCTATCTGTGCTTTACTCTTATTCGCGTATGTGTAGGTCCATAATTTCCCCTCCCTTTTTTGAAAGTTTGTATTGAGGCAGGTTAATCTATTTTCTATCATGAAATCTATTAAATGCTGTCCATTCCTGTTAGACGCGTAGTGTAGGCTGTATTTGTTGTGTCTGTTTTTCCCGATTTGTGCATTCATATCTCCGCCAATGACTAGCAGGTTGTGTTTCGGAATGCTACGTACTAGGGAGGATAGATCTTCGTAGAAGGTGGCTATTTCGTTTTCTTCGCTAACATTGGTAGGGCTGTAGCAGGAGATAATTGTTGCTTTGGGGTTGCCATTAAACGTTGCGGCCATCATCCTAGGTTGTATTCTCTCAATGCTGTTCAGTGTTTTTAACGCTCTCGGTCCTAGAAGTATTCCCACCCCTCCTACCGATGCATTGACAGAGTTTTTCCATGCCGATACAGTCACCAGCATCCATCCATTTCCAGTTTCGTGATACTTGATATCTTCGGTGTGCGTGTATCGGTGCTCTTGTATGCAAATTATATCTATCTTATGTTCTACGGCTGATGCAGTTAGCTCTGATAGTTGACCTATTCTATTTAGGGTTCTTACGTTAAATGTCGCTATCTGTATTGTTTGTTTGCATTTTAGTAGTTTTTGTTTGTGTTTGAGCTCTGTAGCTGATTTTTCGAACACCGAGGCCAGGGCTCCAACCTCAGCAGGACGCGCCCCTTTTTTACCCGCACGAAGAGCGATGCGGTTTATGGATCTGGTTTGAGTACTAGTCATGGTTATCTTTCGATGGCTGTTTTTGTTCTCATCTATAGAAGCCACTCTTATAGATGAGCAGCAGTAGTTCCCCGATCGAACTGGCAATCTTGAGCGTTAAGCCGCAAGACTCACACGTACAGCATGCTGCTTCCCATGTGTACGCGGTAGTAATAAAAAAAAAAATAAATAAATAAATAAAAAAAAAAAAAATTCTCTTTTTTTATCTTAAGTTTTAACTTAGTTAAAGTCCAGGACTGCTGGATGTTAAAATTCAAAGAAATTTTGTGGTATATTTCATGGTTATCTAGTGGTGGTAAATTTTGTGGTATATTTCATGGTTATCTAGTGGTGGTAATTTTGTGGTATATTTCATAGGGTTTTTATTGTTACTTGTTGAAACAATAAGCCTACTGCAAGCAATTTGTGATTTTGTTAGGCTGTCACCTTCAAAAGAAAGTTGAGTCTAAGATCTGGAGGCGGTATTATTGGACCTTTATTGGAAGCTGTTGGCCGGGTCATAAAATGTGGTAAAAGCCTCCGTAGGCTCAACAGAAGAAAATTCAAGTTGAAGCAGAAAGATATTCATTTCTAAGAGGAGGAAGCAGCGGTCTATTCGAATTTCACTTAAAAAAATAGTAAACTTCGTTTTTAGCAAGTCTATACTGGAAATTAGAAGAACACGGTAGTCCAGGTTGATTCGACATAAGGGGACGCCCAGAAGAAGAATAAACCCTAAAAATTGGCTTCAAAATGAACTTTGACCTAAAATACCTAAGAATGATATTCTATCATTAACAAAAGTTCAACTGACAGTAGGTGGTTGACGGCATTGCTTCGAGGAAGTTAGTCGTTGTATTTCTTTTTTTTTTTTCGTTGCAATATTGTCCTTACCTGAAGGTAGGTTATTTTTGTTACCTTAAATTCAATGTGTTTGACAAGCATAGGGGAAAATATGCAAAGTCGGATTTTGTTAAGTTTATTTCTCTTGAAATACATTATTTTGTGGAAACTGTATTTTTTAAAAGAAATATCGACACGCTTCTCTTTCAGGTGACAAAAGTTAGCTTTCTCTACCCCTTTTATATCCTTTGTTTTTATACATTTCTCTATTCCTTCGCATAGCCTGACAGTTACTACTAGATTTCTAGGGCTAGGCAGAGATAAAGCCTAGCATATTTATTGAACTGATCACGGTTTCTCATACATCTCAACAAATATTCATAGACGGGACGAAAGTAAGTCTTACCATCTTTCTGTCTGCCCTCTTTCTTTTGGAACCACGTCACGTTCACCACGTTCACCACGGGGTTCAATCCCAGGTCGGGTGATACCAAAGACTTAAAAAATGGTACTTGATATCTCCTTGCTCAGCATTACAAGGTACGTATTAAGGGTAAAGTGGAGCAATCCAAGGAAAGGAGCAGCGCTCTTCTCAACACCTCGGTGTAGTAGCTATTAAAAAGGGAGCCTTCTGGTCACCCTCGACTTCAGTCGCCAACGACACATTCCCTCAGCAGCCAAACATACAGTCAACTAATATGTTCTTCACACACACACACACACACATTATATGGTCTGATACAAACTCTTAATAACAAGAATATTGACCAACGTTTTAACTTTTCGTCTCTTGCGATCACAATGCAACAAAATAGATATAAATCTGTAAATTACAAATCTTCATATGCATAAAGTTGTCGCCCTTCGTCGATGGTGACCCGAAGGTTCCCTTTTCAATAGCCACAACACCGAGGTGTAGGGGAGGGCACTACTCATTTTCCTGGATTGCTCCGCTTTACCCTTGATCCTTACCTTATAGTGCTGAGTGCTAAGCAAGGCGGCATCAAGTATCATTTTTTGAGTCTTTGGTATGACTCGACCTGAGATTGAACCCCGGTCTCCCAGACCATTGGCGAACATTCTAATCATTAGGCCAATGTATAATTATTTCAATCTTGTTTCCCTCATGCCTACGAAAAAATCATTACTTGTTTTTCTAAATTTGTGTTGTATTTTGGGACAAGACACTCGGATATTATTTTTTCTCTTTTTAATCCGAGTAGACTCATTGCACACTATGATATCACAGGCCAACACTTTAGCCATTGTACAACGGGAACGACCTCTGTAGTGTGGACGACTCCCTGATGGCTATTAATCTTAGGTCTACTCTGACTCGGAGTGGTAGTGCCAAAGCCGGACTTTCACTTGTTAGGTTCTAAGTTTGAAGTTCTTTGAGAAAAGTAAAAACAGAGTTACTTTATGTTGATACCAGAGTTTGGTAATACGTATAGGTGGCTGATCATTTGACTGCTGCTAATAGGGTCGGAATACGTATGAGTGATGTTGGTTTGATGAAGCAGGAAAGTAACTGGTAGGTTTAGTTTGGTTTCTTTGTTTTAACGGCATATCAACCTTCGTGAGTTATTTAATGCCAAAGACATGCCTCTAGAAGAACAGTAGTGGTACCATTTAACCCATAGCTGGGAGGATAAGGTGGTTCATACCTTTCCCAAAGGGGCATTAGTCCAATAGCGAACGTAATAGCACGACGGGATTTCGAACTCGCTTACTACGATTCCGCAGTTCAGTGCTTTAACCATTACATCACGATCCCCCCACTAAAAACGGCTGGTTCTGATATGGTCCAGATATGTATGAGTGATGTTGGTTTTACCAAGTAGGAAAATAGAAGTTGAATTCTTTCCCGCTAGACCACATTAGTTAAGCAGTAATTCACTTGTTCATTTCTTAGATGGGTGACCACTTAAGCCACAATAGGTACCATAAGCAATCTGAGGCCCCAAGTGTCGTATCTAAGCAAAGTTTATTAAATAATAACAAGCTTTACTAGATTTACGATCAATTCATGGTAACAGTTAGTTCCTCGAAGTTAAGCAGAGAGGAGCTTATACAATACTTAGATGGGTGACCACTTAAGCAACGGTACATACAGTAAGGAATTTGAGGTCTGTGGATCATATCTAAGCGAAACTTTGTAAATAATAATAAGCCTTATTAGATTTACGATCAAGTGACACTGAAAGTACCGGTTCCCGCTAGATCACCGAAGTTAAGCGATGATCAGCCTGTTCATAACTTAAATGAATGACACTTAATCAGAGGGCAGGTACTGTAAACCACCTGAGACTTGTGTTCTATATCTAACCAAAGCTTAGAAAATAAAATTACAGGACAGGGCAGATTTACGGTCAAGTCACACTGATGGTTCCGGTTCCCGGTAGATCACTGATGTCAAAGCCAGTGAATCACATCAAGTGAAGCTTTGTAGATAACAATACCAGCAAACCACTCTTAAAGTACCTCGGTTGGTGTAATGGTTAGCTAGCTAGACTAGCAAACTTACATGAGTGAATTCGAGTCTCATTGGGTGCCCCTTCTGAGCAAAAAGCTTTGTAAATTACCACTCTCGGTCGGATATTACCAAGTTTGCGTGTAAGCCACGAGTGGCTGTATCATTAACGTGTTTTGTTGATTAGTTTTGTTTCATGTGCCAGCTTTGTTTGCTGGTGTTTATGTTTACTAGTATTTTAAAAACCCTGCGCTCTGAAATAACATAAACATTAGCCAACGTGTCCAGCTGGTATGATGTATATATGCGAGCAGTGAAATATCTGGTGTTAAGAGCAGTGTCAAATTGCAACCATTCAAGGTTTGGTAAAGGTATTTGGTTAAATGGCATATCAACCCTTGATAGTTATTTAATGCCAAATCCTGTTCACACACACACACACATGATTTTTGAATAATTTGTTTCGAGGTAATTTTATTTATAAATGAGTCAGAGCTCATTTGTTTGCACACAGTTAAATTGTTTCGAGTATTAGGTAGATTAGCTTATTTGGTTTAATGGCACATCAACTATTAATAATTATTTAATGCCAAATCATATACATATATACGTGGTGCATTCAATAAGATTCAAGACTTTTTTGTACAGGCATTTAAAATTGTCGTAGACTCTTGAAAATTCACTATGTTATTGTTATACATCGTATGAGATGACTGACCAATTTTTATGATTTCAGCTTTAAATGAACAGCTACAGCAGCAATTTGAATATACCCTACTAAAGCCTGATTCTCATAGCTGGTGAATTTCAAAAATGCAATCTAGACGTCAGGACACTTTAGAAGAACGATATGCAATAAAATTCTGTTTTAAACTTAAATGCCACAGAAACGTGTGGAATGCTTCAGACTGCTTTTGGAGCATCTTGCATGAATCGAGCATCAGTGTTTGAGTGGCATAAGAGATTCAAGGAAGGCAGGGTGTCTGTGAGGGATGATGAGAGGTGTGGGAGGAGTAAGGAAGTCAATACACCAGAGTTGATTGGCCAATGGGTTAGGGTTACTATGTTGAGGTCTTAAGGGAGTTCAGGAAGAGATTCCTTGGGAAGAGGCCAGCACTCTTCAAATCGGCTCAGTGGCATTTCCACCAGGACAATGCACCAGTCCACAACTCCATCCTTGTCACAGACTATTTGAAAAAGATGGATATCAAGACAGTTTCTCAGCCCCCCTATAGCCCAGACCTTGCTCCCTGTGACTTTTGGTTATTCCCTAAGCTCAGAGGCTGTCGTTATGAGACAATTGAGGAGATGAAAGAGGCTGTGACGAAGGTCATTGACACACTCACACGAAAGGACTTCCATGGGGCCTTGCAGAAGTTGTTGGAACGGTACAACAAGTGCATTGCAGCCGGAGGAGATTACTTCGAAGGGGACTAGAATTTCATGCGTGCACTATCAATAAATTTATTATAAATTTATTTCGGCGAAGAATATAATGTTTGTTTCTTCAGATAACATACACACTTAATTTGAGGTTGAAAACATCAAATATATATATATATATATATATATATATATATATATATATATATATATATATATTGTAACAGTTTTGGTTGTCACTAATTCACTTTGTGGGTTTGTGGCGAACCAAGTGCGATATAATTTGGAGAGTGCTCAATATCTGAGATAGAGCTATTATATAATAATAATAAATGAATATATATTAGATTTTATATATTTAATGCCATGGAAATTAGTCATTAAATGTATAAAATGGCATTATATATAATAAATAAAATCTAATATATATATATATAATTTTTAAATGAATAGTTTTTAGGTAACTTCATTTTTTTATTGTTTGCACACAGTTAAATGTTTCACGTATAGTAAATGATTAAACAGTTCTATTTGACTCATAGAAGGGACCCTAATAAGTACTCCCACTCTGGATCAGAGTAGACCTGTGAGTTATGGCAATGAAAGGGTACTGTACATTTTCCAAATCTCCAGAATTGGAGCTCCACCATCAGACGGTTTAGCGTCATATCGGGACATTCGGTGAAGGAGTCTTACCTTTTTGCAGATCTGCACTCGGCATATTCTACAGCCCCAGCCAATTGTGATTTTCTGTGATTGAAAAAATTGCCGTATATATATATATATATATATATATATATATATATATAATGGATTGTAATCCGACAATTTGTAAAGAAAAAGTTGATAACAAGGTAATCCAAGTAGAAGGAGAGATTTATTGAGAAGCAAAGTCGACACTATAGCGTTTCGGTTCTAATCAACCATCACCAGGGCTATGAGGGATGATATTAGTGATGTTAAATCAACGATGGATGTGTAAAAAGTGCAAAATGTAAAAACTTATGGAAAATTTGTATAACAAGAAAAAGTTGGCCGTTTGTGATAAAAAGTTGGCCGTTTGTTGTTTTAAATTACGTCGTTTGACTTATTAGAAATATTGTGTAGAATTTATGTTCCGTTTGTTTATCGAGAAAGATTTCAAATCATTCCTTGCTTTCGACGAAGTTCTAATCTTATAAGTCTGGCTTTTTCAAATGTATGTACCTGGGAAAATTCCAAATCACGAATAGAAGTCTCAAGATACAGACTTATGCAATCCAGGAAATCATGTTGGGATGGACGAAGAACGCTGGACATGCGGGTATGTATGATGTTTTCATTATTATCACTAAAATCGCAGTTCAGTTCCTTTGTTTAATTGTATATTTAAGGGTTATCTAATGCTAGAATAATCCTTGTAAAACAACACCAGTGATACTATTAAACCCATAGCTGGGTCTAGAATAGCCGCATTTACTCGTCTACCAGATGAGTTTTTATATAATCACAGAACTTTGTGTTAAAATCATTCATTTATTTATAACTTTCATATCACTTTTGAAATCTCATACCACAAAGAGTTTCATCATAAAAGAATCTCCAAACAGACAATATTGATTGCAATGTGTAAGTTCTCTCTACATGGGACTCATGTGACTGCTAATTACTCAACTAATAATGAAGCAGTGTTCTTTTTTGTTTCAAGTCTTAAAATAGTATACTATAACAACTATTAATCCTCCATCACAATGCCTTGGACAAGAGAGGAAAAATATTTTCCGTCACGACTTATTTGGAGACAAAATCATTCAAAACTGTCTCAAAATAGATCTCACTCATTAATATGATTATGATTTATTACTAAGACTAGTGACTCAAAAAAAGATTGCATGTCCTGGAAGCTGATACAATACCAAAAAATAAACATTGATTTGATGTCTCTATCTGAAAGGATGCATTTTTTACAGGACGTGTTCCAAATGACCGTCATTGCGCTTGTCTCAGTTATAAATTATTATCATATTTGACGGCAACTACACAAAAATGCTGTGAGCAATTTTGAACAAGTCCTGGAGGCAACACCCCACAAAGCACCAGCTTTACGGCCACCTACCTCCCATCACGAAAAACTATCAAAGTTATACGAACCAGACATGCAGGACACTGCCGGAGAAGCAGGGACAAGCTCATAAGTGATGTTCTCCTACGGACCCCCCCTCACATGGATGAGCAGCTCGAACCTGCATACAGCAACTTTGTGAGGATACGGGCTGTAGCCCTGAGGACTTTCCAGAAGTGATGAACGATGGAGAGGAGTGGCGAGAGAGGGTCAGGGATATCCGTGCTGGCGGCACGACATGATGATGATGATGATTAATGGTTTGCGTCTATTTTGAGACACCTCGTATTTATTCTCGTTTTTGCTTGATATCTTAGTTACTATTCACAAACTCTCGGGAATTCAAACTGTTCATGGCTTTAGAGATATGATCGTGTTAAGAGATATTAGCTTTTAGGTTGATGACTTTATCTGGAACAGAGTTTGTTTCAATGTTTTGAAGTTATAGGAGTGTTTGTCTTTTAGGTTTCTCGGTATCAGGATTTCTGATACATTATTTCCTGATATTCCACTTCACCTGTGGAAGGGGAGCCTCACCATCAGATGTAATTTACTATCATACCCAGGACACCCCTTTTTTGGGGGGTGGGGGTTAAGAGGGTATCTTACCCTTTTGCAGAGAGATACAGTGTATTTTAAGGTTCACCGACAGAGTGATTAAAGGAAAAAAATTACTTGCTAGATCAGTGTTTCCCAACCTTTTTGGAGAATACCCCACCCCTCAAATACTTGGCTGCTTTATCGACTGGGGCGGTAGAATACACCGACTGCACTTCTACGTAAGAGTATAACTCCCTCCCTCCCTCCCTCTCTCCAAAATAAAAGCCCACTTGTGGATGACCACCCGTAATGCCTCAAAACGAGAACCGGTAAGCA
Source organism: Sepioteuthis lessoniana (assembly GCA_963585895.1). Taxonomy (NCBI): domain Eukaryota; kingdom Metazoa; phylum Mollusca; class Cephalopoda; order Myopsida; family Loliginidae; genus Sepioteuthis; species Sepioteuthis lessoniana. The sequence continues at coordinate 192,991 of CAUZXS010004922.1, forward strand.
AGTGGTCAAGTTACTTGCAACAATCCATTTTGACCTTTGATGGGTTAAACGGGCGATCGGAGAGGCCCGATCCGATCAATCGGCTGGTTATGTCAAGCCCTGGCGCTTATATGATTGTCGTGACCGTATTATTCAAATTGTTGTATAGCTGTGGGGAATGAAGGACCATAATGAAGGAATGATCATATTTACCAACCCCTCCGCTCGGGCAGGATATGACGCAAGGTCAGTTTTTTAAGCGGAGTTTAACAGGTTTGAATTCACAGTTTTCCTTCTTGTAGACTAGTTGCCTCACCAAGGCTGAAGAACCTAGTCTGCCCTACTATTTACTCATAGCTGAAGGGAGAATAATTGGATTCATACCTTTCCCAAGGGTATTAGTGCTATGTGAAATGCAATCAGTCAGGTTCAGGATTTGAACTCGTGTTGCCGTGTCCATATCCTGCGACGATAACCATTACACCACGGGCGCCTCCAAATAAAGGAATGATGAGACGGTAAAACATCCTTTACAAAAATAAAACTCTTTTTTTTTTTTAATTACTCGAAAGGTCCAAAACTCTGTAAGTATAAGAAAAAGACAGGAAGACGATTGACGCGGACACGGACTGGCGGAAGACTGCTATATTGACCTTTTCTTAACCCACGTTGTGATTCCATATTCAGGGCCTTATGTCCTTGCTCCCTTGAAAAGAGGTTCTCAACCGGTGGTCACCCGAGTCCCCATCCCCGAACCCACATGCCCGCCGGCCACTCGCTGGTCGCTCTCCGAACCTCTTGACTGCCCGACCGTCTGACCGTGGGTGTCTGTGTATATATAATTTGATAAGGCCTAACCGTTCCAGTTGTCCTTTCGGCTGTCAATCCACGTGATCTGCTTACACCTACGCATCGTTTGTTTTCCGGTAATCATTTTGTTAACACAGTTGGAACACCCTGTCCCAGAGGTCTCTGGTTGACGACTCTGTCAAAGGTCCATGTGCAACAAAATTGTTCTTGTGGCAAAACTGCATCTGATAGCGAGGATTCAGTCCTAATTTATCATAAAGGTGCTTAAAGGCAGTGGCTGATGGTCAACTTCAGAGATAACAATATTTGAAAGCATCTAAATTGCATGCAAACAGATGATTGATATCCAATAGAGTTAAATTGCCATATTTAAAAGCATTTAGTATTCTCTTTAAACCATCTGATGGTGAGGCTCTGGTCCTGAAGTTTAGGGGAATGTGGAGTATCCCTTCCTTACCATTTCTCCATGGTTCACTCTGGCCCAGAGTGGTAATGCCGATTAGGGTCCCATCTATGGATCAAATAGAACTCTTCAATCTTTTGTTAGGGATTATTATTTGCTTTTTGAAACCATTCAACTGTGTGCAAGTTGTTCGTATTGAATAGGAATAGTTTATAAATAGAATTACTTATGTTAAATAGCAATACTTGAAACTATTTAACTATGTGCAAACAATAAATAGCAATACTTGAAACCATTTAACTATGTGCAAACAATAAATAGCAATACTTGAAACCATTTAACTATGTGCAAACAATAAATAGCAATACTTGAAACCATTTAACTATGTGCAAACAATAAATAGCAATAATTGAAACCATTTAACTATGTGCAAGTTGTTCGTATTGAATAGGAATAGTTGATAAATTGCCCAGTCAGCTGGGGCTGTAGAATACACCGACTGCTTCTCTGCAGAAGGGTAAGACACCCCACCTCCAACGAGTGTCCTGTTTATGACACTAAACAATCTGATGGTGAGGTTCCAGCAATGCTGGAGCTTTGGGGAAAGCGAAGTACCTCTTCATTGCCATTGGTCCCAGGTCCACTTTGGCCTGGAGTGGTAGCACCTGATAAGGGTCCTATCTATGGGTTAAATAGAACTAAACCGTTCTTCTTTCACTATACTGATTTTTGCATTTAAACTGTGTATTTATGCTAAACTGAATTGTTTAAAATGGAACTGTTTTGAAATTGGGACTGCATACTAGTATTGTACTGAATTGCTCAAAATAGAACTGTTATGACGTCTAAACTGTGTACTTATGCTGAACTGAATTATCTGAAATAAAACTGTTTGACATTTAACTCTGTGTATTGCCCAGTCAGCTGGGGCTGTAGAATACACTGTCTGCACCTCTGGAGAGGGGTAAGATCCCCCCTAACGAGTGTCCTATTATGACACTAAGCAATCTGATGGTGAGGTTCCAGCAGTGCTGGAGCTTTGGGGAATGCAGAGTACCCCTTCATTATCATCGCTCCCAGGTCCACTCTGGCCCGGAGTGGTAGCACCTGATAGGGCCCTATCTATGGGTTAAATAGAACTAACAGCATACTTATGCTAAAATGAATTGTTTGAGTAAACTTGAAATAGAAATGTTTTTGACAATTAAACCATACTTTAAACTGCGTGCTTATGCTTAACTGAATTATTTGAAATAGAACTGTTTTTCGTCATTAAAACTGTATTTATACTTAACTGAATTGTTACATATAACTGCTTGAATAGTTTGAAATAGAAATGCTTTTGACAATTAAACTGTGTACTTAAGCTAAACGGAATTATTTTAAATAGAACAGATTATTTACATAAAAATGGATTTGGCGTTAAATAACCTACAATGGTTGATATGCCATAAAACCCAACAAACCAAACCAAACCAAAAGTTGATAAATAGAATTACTTATGTTAAATAGCAATACTTGAGACCATTTAACTGTGTGCAAACAAATGAGCTCTAACTATTTTACGAATAACGTTACCGACAAACTATTCTCTTACAAATTATACATATGTATAAACAGGATTTAGTATTAAATAACCATCAAGGGTTGATATGCCATTAAATAACCTAACCAAAACACTAAGATACCTTGAACTGTTCCCAAATTATAGCTTTATGTAAGTCACCACTCCCTCATCACTTTTACCTTCTCCTGCACACTTTCTGGAGGTAGTACGTCAACCGGTGAGAGATTCTGAAGTATTACAACTTGTGGATGAATCAGCTTCAATTTTTTTGTTTAAAAGATGTTGGTTCCCATAAATCTTGTATCAAATTTTCTGGCAGTTGTAAGAGAAAGGTTCATCATAAACTTATAGAATACACATTTTTTAGCCTTAAAATAATCAACCCCCAAAACATAGATAAGAATATTCTAGAAATTTCGGATCAAAATCGCATTAACATTGAAGTTACGCTTTTATATTTTTCAACCAATCAGCTAAAAACACAGAATAAGAACATTCTAGAAATTTCGGCTCAGAAACTAATTAACAAAGAATATTTAGGCTCAAAAATAAATAAGTAAATATACGAATCTGATTGGTCAAGAAATGTCTGCTCGCTTGAATTTTAGGACCCGCAATAAAACCTAACAAAATCCTAATTTTGATTCACTTTAGTCACTCCAAAAAGTATAAATAACGAAGAATTTAATTAACTAAGGCATTCCACAACTAGAGACAAGGATGGACGGCAGAAAGCATCAAATATAGGACACAGCGAAGAAGCATGCGACGTTTTTTTGCCGACTACTGGAACACGACACATTGTCGCCAAAGATCATAAAAACGCACGTGTAGACTTAAGAAAAGGCCCATACTTACAGCCCCTCACATATATACACACACGCATACACATGTATGTAAGTAAAGTCAATTTTTTATCCTTTTTACTTCGGCCAACTATGGACACATTGATTCGATAGACTTTCCTAACATCTACACACACGCACACATGGGCGAACAAATCATATCTTTATTCAACTGGCCATTGCTGTATTTTCTACACACACACACACCTGCAAAAAATGAACATTGTATTTTAATTATTTTTATCCTGTTTGTTATGATTATTAAATTGCTTGTTTCATAATGTTTGTTGTTGTCCCATTCCATTTGTTTACGTGCTTGTAAAATCTGTGTTGTATTTGTGGAAACAAAATCTAAAAGTAACTCCCGTAAACTATACAAGATTTTATCTTTTGACTCTGAACCCATAAACAGCTCATGTCTCAATTACCAGATAGCATATACGGTAGGAAGCATGCTTAGCGTAATGGTTTTCGTCGTAGGAAATGAAACCGGTGGTCTGAGTTCAAATCCTTGACAAAGCTGTTTGCATTTCACTTCGTACTAATGCCCTTCAGGAAATAAATGATTTCTTCTGTTCTCGTCTCTACACCAGCTATGGATAAATAGTAAGGCGGGCAGTGTTTTTTTAAGTCATGGTTGGGCAACCATCCTAGGAGAAGGAAAACTTAGAATTCGAACCAAATTTACTCCACATAAAGATTGTTCTTGTTTCACATCTTGCTTGTGGTGAAGAGGCTGGGTTAACATATACACGGTAGTCACGTGCACAAACCATTAGCCTCATTAAATTTGACAGCGTCGGGTAGTTCTTCCCTTATTAATAGTTCCCTGATGGTATCTAAATTTGTTCATTGTTCTTCAAAGTATCTTAGCAGCCCACTGTGAAATAATTTTAGTTACTGTCGTCCTCGTAAGTTCTACTCGTCTTGAAAGATCGTTAAAACCAAAGAGACAAAATTTCTACACAATATGAAAGAACTAGTTGAACATGTCAAAGTAGACAAAATACTAGCGTTTCTAAAAGCAGCTGGTCTATATAAAAGAATTTAAACTTTTAACATTCCACTTACATACAAACACGAGACAACCAAACCAACAAAAATTGGCATTAAATAACCTGAGAAAGGGTTGATATAGCATAAAACAAAAGAATCAATCAATCAATCGTTAAGAACTCCTTTTTGGGAAATACTGCTATTGTATGTTTTACAACGCTAGCCTTAAATATTGTATCGATATGCTCAATAGCTATAAAAGAGAAGTTCCAAATTATTATAAACTGATGCAAGAATATCTAAAAATTTGATCCAGGACGCATAAGTTACCCACCTCACACAGCCAGATAATGCACACGGAAGCTGAGTGAGTACAGCGTTAATCGTAAAATAGTGTATTCTTCTCTTATCTATACTCTTCCCTGATAACGATATATAAACTTTCTCACTGGCTCTTGAAGCCTCAAAACGCCCCCCCCCCCGAAATAATTTTAGTGACTGCCCCCTAACACCCTCTAAGGACCTCGTTTGAAAACACTGCTTTAAAATCTTTTCTTGTGTGATTAAGAATTCCTGAAAGTTTATTTGGAATCAAGTTGAAAATGATGGAGCTTTTGTTGTATGGACAGATGGTCAATTGAAAAAATATAAGATGATGAAGGTTAAATTCAATTTTTAACATTAAGGGTTTTCAGATTATTGTCTTCATTTTTATTGTTATTTCCACCACGCTTCGGCCGATATGTCCTCCGGCCTTCTTCAGGTGAATGTCGAACTCGCGAACCTACACGAAACTTCGAATTACGTCCTTTAATGAATTTCCTAATTCCGGGCACAAGTGTTAAGCATTTCTGTATTGTTACTGTAGTCAGGATTGAACCTGCAACCACTAGATAATTGTCTCCATAGAAGCTCAGTGAACCAATGCCTATAACCGTTACGCTATGTGTCCTACCGAATTTGGGGGACTTATAAACCTAATGACGAGGTTTACTACTATTATGTATGATTTTTTTTTACCTCTTCTCATATTCAGATTTTTTTTTTCATCTAAGCTTTTTAATTTAACTTCATCAGATTCAATATTTATAATCAAGAAAAATGTAGTAGTTGGGATATTGTTGAACGAAATTCACCTTTTATACGTTTAAACTTCAAGAAAGTTCGTTCTCTATGGTCAGATAGTACACACTGCAGCTTCGTGTGCACAATATTTTATCTTAAGTCAGATTTGATAACATAGTTTGTTTTTGTTTTATCCATACTTCCCCGAAGATGATATACGCACGTGCTCACCACCCGTTTAAGTATCTAAAGATCTACATCCCATGAAGTAATTTTAGTCCCTACCCCCTTATAACCCCTTACGAGTTCCCCTGGGGGTCGATAGTGCCCTTTTGGGAAACACTGATTTTGATGAGCTCAAGTGAAATAAAAAGGTTAATCAGGCTTCAAAAATGATTTAATTTTTAAAGTAAATATCTTCGGTCACCGCTACAACCTTCAACTATTACAAGTCCTTATATCAAAGGGATGTCCTGGATATGAGACTGAATTGTATCTGATAATGAAACTCCAATTCTTGAGATATGGGGAGTGTAGAGTCTCTTCTTCATTAAAATCAAAATGTCAGAATCAGTTATTTGATTGGCCTAGGGGGTAGAGTGTTCGCCAATGGTCCAGAGTTCAATCCCAGGTCGCGTCATACCAAAGACTTTAAAAATGGTACTTGATACCTCCTTGCTTAACACTCAGCAATATAAGGTACGTATCGAGGGTAAAGTGGAGCAATTTAGGGAAAGGAGTAGCGCTCTCCCCTACACCTCGGTGTAGTAGCTATCAAAAAGGGAGCCTTCTGGTCGCCCTCGACTACGGTCGCCAACTTAACTTACTTACATATACGTATGCAAACATATGCAAGTACAAGCGGACTCTATCGTTTCTGGTACGAACAGTTTATTAATTTCTGCTTTCGGTCCATGAGGAGAGAGACACAAGTCTTAAAAGCCTATGCTAACCATACTATGCTGACCCCACCCCAACGCGCGGCGCATCTTGCGATGTTTAAGATCTTAATTCATCTCTCCCGGTCGAGATCCGAAAAACTTAACCGCAGGCCTCAACGGCAGAAAACCCAACGGCAGAATCTCAACTAACGTCTTTTTAAAATTCTCAAATTCTCAGGACCATCTCTTCTGAGCATGACGTCATCCACACTCCAGTCCCATTTCTTGTCTGGGGTTTATTATGACAAATGGTGATTGTCATATCCTTTGCGTGCGAGCGTTAAACTGCACCCAATGACTCTGCCCTGAACAAAGAGACTCGAATAGTTCAAAGCCCAACCAAACCGAATGATAAAATATAATTAACGAAAAATGATTAATATAAAAAAATCATTTCTTAATTATATTACATAAATAAAAGGAAAGGGACTTCATAAAAATTGTAAATATAGATGATAATGTATGCAATTTCCGAAACTCTAGGCATAAAATAACCCTTGACAGGTCGACATGCCGTTAAAATCAATCAATCAATCAATCGTTAATCTGTTATTTAACAATCTTATAAATTGTCTATTCAGACAAATTTTTGATGATGTCCCCTCAAATATTTTACCCTAGACGGCTGGGACTGTAGATTACACTCACTGCATCTCCGCAGAGGAGTAAGACTTCTCCAACAATTGTCCTGGATATGACATTAAACACGCTGGTGGTAAGGCTCCAGTAAATCTGGAACTTTGGGGAATGCGGAGTACCCCTTTATTGACATCGCTGTCAGGTCCATTTTCGCCCGAAGTGGTAGCACCTGATAGGGTACTTTCTAAGGGTGAAATAAAACTGTTTGACATTCAAACTAAGTGCAAACAAATCACACATGCTAAACTGAATAGCATGAAATAGAACTGTTTGATAATTTAACTGTGTGTAAACAAATGACTGATGTTTAATTGAATTATTAGTCATAAATAGCAATACTTGAAAACATTTAACTCTATTGATTTCTGCTAGACTGAATTATTAGAAATAGAACAGTTTGATCGTTTAACTGTGTGTATCTACAAAATGTGTTTATAAATTATATATTTAATATATATATATAAACAGGATTTGGCATTAAGTAACCAACAATGGTTGATATGCCATAAAACCAAACCAACCCAAACCAAATATTTCTTCGTCCTGTAAGCAAGGCTTAGAATACATCAATTTTACCCTCTCTGTGGGCAGTATGCCTCGTCCAAAAGGGGTGTCCTGAGTATGACGCGCCTTGTGGTGGGATATCTCTTTTCACTTTAACCAAAACAAGATCCAGTATCCAAAAATTTGACTTTTTAACCCCAACAGGTGGGCAAGAGAGATTGTTATTTAGAATGGATCAATGCACTGACAAATCTCCAAGATTACTTTTTATTTTGAGAATTTGAAAGTTCGCTTAGTACTAACCTTTTAAATTGAATTTTGAATATTTTCAAAGACAGTAAATCTTTTTTATGTTGTTATAAAAGGAAAATGTTATTTTCCTAAATAAAAAAAAGATCATACCCTCCATTATATTTTTGCGCCAGTGAATACCTCATATTGTCATATATAGAGGTGTAGGTGCCTTCAACACTGTGTGGGTTGTACTCACCATTTTTTGACTCTATTTAGAGGAATAGATGCTCTTTTTTGAAGATATTTTTCCATAGATATTACTCTGAGGTGTTGGGGAGGGAGCTACTCCTTTCTCCTGATTTGCTCTACTTATTCTTGATCCACACCTTTTAACGCTGAGTGTTAGGCAAAGAGGTGTCCAGTACCATTTTTTGAGTCGTTGGTATGACTTGAGCTGGGATTAAATCTCGGTCTCCCGGTCTATTGGTAAACATTATAACCATTATGCCAATATATATATATACACACACACACACACATACCCATATATATATATATATATATATTAATTGTACATCAGCTTTATTGATGAATTTTAAATATCTAGGAGAAACTGAATGTATGTAAATGACAATTATTAAATAGATATAATTACTTGAAACCATATAATTATTAGTATTAGATAGGAATACTTGAAACCATATAATTATTGATATTAGATAGGAATACTTGAAACCATCTAATTATTAGTATTAGATAGGAATACTTGAAACCATATAATTATCGGTATTAGATAGGAATACTTAATATCGTATAACTGCGATAAAAATCTCTTAAACAATTACACGCACACAAAAAATGTAAACCTAAATTAACAATGAACGGAATTTCCTGATCCCTAGGCATGAAATAACCCTTGACAGTTTGATATTCTGTTAAAATCAATGTTGGCGGAATAATACTATACAAATTAATTGAAATCTACCTTTTAAAAAGATCAACTGTAATACAATTTAAATTAGGACTTAGTGTTGGATATTAAACTTTATCCAGTTTTTAGAACCAATGATATTAGTTACTTAACTGTGGCTCAAGGCCAAATATAAAGAGCTCGCACCGGAAGATCTGTGTTCAATTCCAGGTTGCGTCATACCAAAGATTTTAAAAATGGTACTTGATACCGCCTTGCTTAACACTCAGCAATATAAGGTAGGTATCAAGGGTAAGGTGAGCAATCCAGGGAAAAGAGTTGCACCCTCCCCTACACAACAGTGTAGTAGCTATCAAAAAGGGAGTCTTCTGGTCACCAACTTTACTTACTTAGTCATACTTGCTAACCACTGCACCACATGGTGTTTTAGCAGGTTTAGTTAGGTTTTATGGCATATCAACCATCGTAGGTTATTTAATGCCAAATCCTGTTGATACATATATATTAAATATATATATGATTTGTAAACACATTTTGTAGATAACATTCTTAACTGAGCCTGATCTCTTTTTTTGCCCGAAGTTAAATGGTTTCAAGTATTGCTATGTAACAGTTACAATTTAACATCAGTCATTCGTTTGCACACAGAGTTTGTTCTATTTGACCCATAGATAGGACTCTATCAGGTGCTACCACTCAGGCTCAAAGTTGACCTGGGGTCTATGGCAAAGAAAGGATACCCCGCATTCCCCAAATCTCCTAGGCTGGACCCTCGCCATCAGATTGTTTAGTGTTATATCAGGACACTCGTTGGAGGGTGTCTTATCCCTCTACAGGGATGCAGTCGGTGTATTCTACAGCCCCAACTAACTGGGCTGGTCCTAGCAGACTTAATTTTAATTAAAATTTTATCAGAATAGGCATTTTAATAACTTTATTATATATATATTTACCAACCCCTCCGCTCGGGCAGGATATGACACAAGGTCAATTTTTAAGTGGAGTTTAACAGGTTTGAATTCACAGTTTTTCCTTCTCGTAGACTAGTTGCCTCACCAAGGCTAAAGAACCTAGTCTGGCCTACTATTTACACATAGCTGGAGGGAGATTTATTGGATTCATACCTTTCCCAAGGTTATTAGTGCTATGTGAAATGCAATTAGCCTGGTTCAGGATTTGAGCTCGTGTCACTGTGTCCATTTCCTACGACGATAACCATTACACCACGGGCACTTCCAAAATAATAACTTTATTATAAGAACGAATTAAATTAATAAGCACACAGGGGCGGACTTTTAATTGTTGAGGCCCTAAGCTACGTAAAAGTTGAGGCGCTTCTCTAATTTCTTTTTGATCAATTAGTGTTAAAAATTAAAACTAATGAAAAAATAAGAATATAAGTGGTGCATTCAATAAGTGTCCAGACTTTTTTTACGGGCATTTAAAATTGTCGTAGACTCTTGAAAATTCACTATGTTATTGCTATACATCTTATGAGATGACTGACCAATTTTTATGATTTTAGGTTCAAATGAACCCCTACAGTAGGAATTGGAATACACCCTACTAAAGCTTGATTGTCACAGCTGGTGAATTTCAAAAATGCAATCTGGACATGAGGACACTTTAGAAGAACGATATGCGATAAAATTCTGTTTTAGACTTGAAAAAAAAAAAAAAAAAAGAATGCCACAGAAACGTATGGAATGCTTCAGGCTGCTTTTGGAGCATCTTGCATGAATCGAGCATCAGTTTTTGAGTGGCATAAGAGATTCAAGGAAGGCAGAGAGTCTATGAGGGATGATGAGAGGTGTGGGAGGTGTAAGGAGGTCAATACACTAGAGTTGATTGGTCAAATAGTTAGGATTAGGGTTACTATATTGAGGTTTTAAGGGAGTTTAGGGAAAGATTCCGTCGGAAGAGGCCGGCACTCTTCAAATCGGGTCAGTGGCATTTCCACCAGGACAATACACCAGTCCACAACTCCATCCTTGTCACAGACTATTTGACCAAGATGGGCACCAAGACAGTTCCTTACTCACCCTATCGTCCAGACCTTGCTCCCTGTGACTTTTGGTTATTCCCTAAGCCTAAAGGCTGTCGTTATGAGACAATTGAGGAGATGAAAGAGGCTGTGACGAAAGTCATTGACACGCTCACACAAGAGTACTTCCATGGGGCCTTCCAGAAGTTGTTGGAACGGTACAACAAGTGCATTGCAGTCGGAGGAGTTTAATTCGAAGGAGACTAGAGTTTCATATAAGTACTATCAATAAAAGTACCCATACGAAAAAAGTCTGGAAACTTATTTAATGATCCTCGTATTTAAAAAGAAATGACGCTTCGAGAGTGTGAGACTAATATTCAATCATGCATGTTTTTTTTTTCTTTTTAGTTATATATTGCTGATAAAATTTATTTATTTATTTATTGAAACACATTTGTGATAGATATACCGAAAGTGTGGCCCTTAGCGATAACTGAAAATAAAAACTGTCCTCCAGTTGATAAGAATTTTAGCAATAAATAAATAAATAAATAATGTATCGTTTACAACAACATAATTAATTATTTCTCCATCAAAACCGATAATATTAGTCCCATATTTTTTTACCCCAATTTCGTATGCGGATATATTCTGATAACTTCAATCGCTTAAAAGAAATAAAAACTTTATTTTTTACCCTTGTTCTCTTAATGTTTCAGTGTTAAGGATAGAACGCAGTCTTTGACTTAAAACATTGTACTTAAAAAAATAATTTATGAATGAATAATGGACGTTAATATATGTTTATTAATACTTGCTTTCAAACTTTGAACTTTACCAGCTACTTTCTTTTTATCTCCATGAAATATATGAAAATCTCTATGTAAAAAGAATCCAAAGAATTTTTTTTTGTAAATAGAGTCGGCGTAAATAATCAACCAATGATACCACTTTTTACATATTTACTTAGATCGTAAAACAAGGATTAAAAAAAAATCTTATTGATCTTTCTTTGGTTATTTTTCATTAAATATAGAATTTCCACTGACGAAATCAAACCAGAAAGAAATGAGAGAGGAGTGTGAGACACCCCCACCCCCAAAAAATGAATGAAAGAGGAAAAAAAAATTGAAAGAAGATAAAAGGAGGAAAAGGGGAGAATGAGAAATAAAAAAGAAATGAGTGAAAGAGAAATAAATGACGAAATTAATTCAACGAGTGAAAGAAACAAGAAGAATTTCGAGAAGGAAGTTACAGGAAGAAGGACGAAGAATATTTAGATAAGTCTTGGAGACCCGTGGAGACTTGTTGTCACCCAGACTCCAATGAAAGATCAATTAAAACTAGTGGGAAAAACTCACAAAGCGAGAAATAATAATAATAATAATCATAATAATAATAATGGAACAGGAAAGTGACAATTATACCACTTGTGATTGGTGCTTTTGGAACGGTAACTAAAGGATTATTAAAAGGCCTGGAAGATTTGGAAGTTGGCAACCGGGTGGAGACCATCCAAACAACAGCGTTATTGAAATGGCCAGAATACTGAGAAGAGTTCTGGAGACTTGAGGAGACTTGCTGTCACTCAATCTCCAGTGAAAGACCATCAACTTACGCTGATGTGAAAAAGAAAAACTCTAATGAATAATAATAATAATAATAATAATAATAATAATAATAATAATAATAATAATAATAATTATAATAGATAACGACTTACCTTTCATTATTCAATAATTCCTTCTTATTGGCAGGTTTTAAAGGCTGCCGACTCATTCTAATTTAATTTTTCTAAAAAAAAAAAAAATTTTTTAAATCAAAAAAGTAAAAAAAAAGTTCGTCTTTTTTATCTTCTATCTTCTTTCTTTTTAGCACTTTAAACAAGCGATCAAGTAATAAATTCCACTCCCCCAATGGACCAAATGCGACACAAGGTGAATTTTAATGTAGGGTGTGGCTTCACACGTTTGTATGTCCGTGGGTATAGTGGGGGGAAAATGTCCTGTTCTTACTGTACTTCCCTTTCGGAGGTTTTATACATCAGGCATATACCCTTCTAAATACCCCTTTAAGGCTAAAAGGGGTGTGCAGCCGGGTGGTGATGCTTGAGACTACTACTTTTTGTTTTCGACCAAAACGCTTAGGAATGATGAATGATTTTTCCTGATTCCACAACTACAAATCAATAAAGTCATCACAAGACAAGCACTGGTGTCCAGTTAACTTTAGATGTAAATAAGGAATTTACGGTCAAGCCAGGCCGATTCCCACTAGACCATCGAAGTTAAGCAACAATGAGCCATTACAGTAGTGAAATGGGGAACCACTTTGTAAAAACAGTTTGCGAAAGCAATCGAAAGCCTGCGTTCCTGACTAAGCAAAGATTTGTGAATAGCAACAACTGTCATTTGTATGTTATTGTTAGATAGCAAATGCTAGTAGGCTATTGTTTAGTGAGTTCGGTTCTAACTGGGTGACTCGTGCTGCCGGCCTTGTTGAGAACTAGGCTCAATTTAGTAAATAACATGAAATATAAATTAGGAATAAATCGCAACCCAAGCAAGCTATTGTTTAGTGAGATCAATCCTCACTGAGTAACTAAAATTTCTTGCCTTGGGCCAAACTAGGCTTATGATTGCTTAGTGAGCTCGATTCTCACTGGGTGTCCATACTTCTGACCGACTTGTTAGCTGGGATTGTAGAATACGCTGACTGCATCTTTATAGAGGGGTACCCCCTTACAAAGAGTGTCCTGGGTGTGACACGAAAACATCCAATGGTGAGGCTCAAATCCTGAAGTGTTGGGGAATGTGGAGAACCCCTTTATCATATTTACCAACCCCTCTGCTCGGGCAGGATATGACACAAGGTCAATTTTTAAGCGGAGTTTAACAGGTTTGAATTCAGAGTTTTCCTTCTCCTAGACTAGTTGCCTCGCCAAGGCAGAAGAACCTAGTCTGCCCTACTATTTACCCATAGCTGGAGGGAGAATAATTGGATTCATACCTTTCCCAAGGGTATCAGTGCTATGTGAAATGCAATCAGTCAGATCCAGGGTTTGAACTCGTGTCGCTGTGTCCATTTCCTACGGCGATAACCATTACACCACGGGCACCTCCACCCCTTTATAGCCATTACTCTTAGGTCCACTCTGACTTGTCAGGGTCTTATCCATGGGCCAAATAGAAATATTTAATCATTAACTATACTTGAAATCATTTACCACTGTGTAAACTGATTAATATGAAATAGAATTATTGATATTAGTTAGCAATACTTGAAACTATTTAACTATGTGCAAACAAATCAGCTCTGACTTGTTTAAAATGTTTCCTTCAAAGTATTCTTTTATGAATTATTTGATTATTATATGTTTAAATCGGATTTGGCATGAAATAACCAACAAGGGTTGATATGCCATGAAAACCAACCAATCAACCAACCAACCAGGATTGAAAGGCAAATGAATGAGTTCTAACTCGTTTAGAAATAAAGTTACCAACAAACTATTCGGTAACAAAACACACACACACACGCACACATATATATATATATACAAATGTTGAACAAATCCTGGAAGCAGCACCTCCCAAAACAGCTGCAGAATAGCCACATTACTCCTATCTTAAAAACCATCCAAGTAATACGAACAAGACATACAGAACACAGCTGGAGATGTAAGGACGAACTCCTAAGCGATGTTCTTCAATGAATCCCAACACACAGACGTGCCAGAGGGGGGCGACCATCAAGAACTTACATTAGCTCTGTGTTGACACTGGATGTAGTTTAGAGCACCTGCCTGGAGCGATGGATGATAGGGACGCTGCTTGATGATGGTAATAATATATAAACAAAATTTGGCATTAAATAACCCACAAGCGTAGATATGCCATTAAAACCAAATAACCAAGCCAAAACCAAACATACTTCTGGCCTAGTTCCAAACCAAGTTTAACATTGTTTAGTGAGTTCGATTCTCACTAGGTGTTTCATACTTCTGACCTTATGGTAAATTCAGCTCAGTTTAGTAAGTAATTTTAAATAGGGATCAAATCACTTAGCTGTCAGGCCTTTGTTGAGTCAGTTCGATGAGTGATTCAATCTTTTGGCCTCGTATTAAACTAGGCTCAATAGTATTTAGTGAGTCTGATTCTCATTGGGTGATCCATACTTTTGGTCTTGTGCCAGACTAAGCTCAGTTTAGCGATTGATTAGAAACAACTTATAAACATTCATAATACAATTGATTTTGTTGATAAATCATTTAAGTAGGTTATGGCTGATCATTAAACTACCAGACACGAGGATCATTAAATAAGTTTCCAGACTTTTTTCGTATGATATTATTGATAGTACACACATGAAACTCTAGTCCTCTTCCTGGTCCAGCAAAGGCAGACTTGAAGCCGTAAGGCCCCCGGCTTCGACTGGGCCACCTTCAGGTAGGCTACATTCATCATAGTCACCAGGGATCGATCCTCAGCTCGTGCCCGACATCCCCCTCCTCAAATCCCCGCTTTAATCGACCTTCAAGTCATTGACCTTGTGTCAAGTCCAGTCTAGTGGGAGGCAGGGACAAATATCGCCACGCCCGTTGTTACGATTCTTTTGAATCCAGACTCGTAATTGAAGCTCTCAAGGCCTGACCCTACATCTAATGGTTGCATTCGACTTACACCTACGTAGATATGCAAAAGGCTCCTTTTAAGGACCATTAGAGGTTTCCATCCCTTGTATTGGGGTATCTCTGACAGTTCACATGAACTTGTCGAAGCAGACGGCTTGGAGGCAAACACGAAGAGGATATTAAGACCATCCAGTTTTAACCATTTCGGTCGATTCCCGCTCGTGCAAAGTAAGACACGGTAGTCTTAGCCACGGTTTCCCTATTCGTTCCTTGCTTACGAAAGTGCTAAGACATGTTTGTCTTTGTCACTACACTCGTTCGCGCGTTCCTTGGCTTTGCAGTCCTAAGACATGGAAGTCGTAGTCACGACACTCCTTCGCTCGTTCCTCGCTTATGCAGTGCTAAGATACGACAGTCTTAGCTACGACACTCGTTCGTCTGTTCCACGGCTATGCAGTGCTAAGACACGGTAGTCTTAGCCACGACATTCCATCGCTCGTTCTCTGGCTCTGTAATATTAAGGCACAGTAGTGTTAGTCATATCACTTGTTCGTTTGTTCGTTCCTCGTCTACATAGAACTAAGACATGGTAGTCTCAGCCCAATCGTTCGATGCTGCGCAACCAAGCAACCAGCACCAACTGTAGACCAACTCCAACATGGCAGCATCTAGTCCACGAATGGCTCACTGCTCGGACAAGTGTCAACACTTGAGACCACATCGATACACCCCCGGTTAAACTAAAGTACGGCACAACCAGGACATCGATCATCCAGCTGTCTCTACCAACAACGACGATCACCAGCTGTCTCTGCCATCAACGACCATTCCACCAGTCGTCTCTACTATTTATATCGTCTATAAGATCGTAATTCTGTAACCTGAGACAAAATAAATTGTCATTTGTTATTACTGTTATCTCGCCTTTGTTCTCTTCATTGTCTTCCGACTGTCAATTTACTCACACGAACAAACAAACAAAAAAATTGCGGGGTCGATGTTCTTATTGGCCCCGCAACAAAAGTACATTGCAAATTAAACATTTTGTTAAAACCGAATAAAATAACTTTAAAATAGTGCCCTGTCGGCTGGAGCTGTTGATCTGCAGAGAGGTAAGACTCTCTCAAAAAGAGGCCGTCTATTGGCCGTGGGTGGCGACTCATAGTACTGAGCAGTCCATGATCCGGCAAACGAGTGGTCAAGTGACTTGTACCCCACTACGTTGGCTCTTACTGGGCTAGACGGGTGGTCAGAGAGGCAAGATCCGATTTATCGGCTAGTCATATCAAGCTCTAGCGCCTAACATAACTATCTTAAAGGTGCTAGAAGGCAGTGACCAAGGGTCAAATGCGCTGAGATAGCAATACTTGAAACCATATATGTACTTTTAGAATTACTCCGAGTGTGTCACCCGTGGGTACAAAAACGAAGGAAGGGAAATTAACAAAGCCTCGAATATTGCCGTCCAGGACAGTCGTAAACAAAGAATCTTCATAGGGAAGGGAAGTAAAATAAAAGTTATAAAAAAGGCGTATAAGAACAGGGGAAGGGGGAGGAGTAACTCAACCATTAACATACAAAAAAGCAACAACTATATTTCATAGAAAAAACACTTTTATCCTACATTGGCCCAGCGGTTAGAGTGTTCGCCAATGGCCCGGGAGACCTGGGTTCAATCCCAGGTCGAGTCATACCAAAGACTTTAAAAATGGTACTTGATACCACCTTGCTTAACACTCAGCATTATAAGGCACGGTTCAAGGGTAAAGTGGAGCAATCCTGGGAATGGAGTAGCGCCCTCCCCTACACCTTGGTGTAGTTGCTATCGAAAAGGGAGCCTTCGGGTCACCCTCGACTATGGTCGCTAACTTTACTTTTACTTTTACAAAGAATTTATTTCGAAGGAAATTTATTCAACACAAACGTTTCCACTGACATTGTACAACTTTTGCCGTGCATACTTGAGGTAAAAATACATTTGATTTTACACAAAAAAATAAAAAAAAGGATAAAATTGAAAAGTAAAATGGACTTACTCGCCTTTGAACCGAAACGAGAAAAGTTGTACATTACAAAAACAATTTTTCGCAGAAATACCAAATGCAAAAGTTCTTTTTTCTTTTGTTTCAAATTTCTGGTGCGTAGTTTTTACAGGCTAGGAATAATTTCTTCCTTTTCTTCTTCTTTTTTCAGTTGGATGTAACCTTTTCTCAGTGGCTTCTAGACAATTCTGAAGGATGGTGCTCTGAGGAATTTAACGTTTTTCGTTAAATTTCTTCCCCTGTCCTCTCTTCTTGAAAAAATGTCTCTCAAAATTTACTCATATTAAGTAGTGAAAACTCCACAACTTTTCTGTTTCCTTCGGAAAGAAACCAATTCTAGGCTTCTCTTCTATCTCGTAAACTAATTAACTCTCACTTTGTTAATTGTAAATTTTACACTGTTCTTAGTAGACCGGTGAGTTTGTGAAAAAACAGCTCTTGATTTTCAACTCTTCACAACCGGCTGGCTGGTAGGCAGACTAACAGACTGATGAAAAAAAAACAAAAATACAAAAACAAAGACAAAAAAAAACAAACTCGCCCAGTCGTTTAAATACCCACAAAGAAACAGTCACGGTCCAACTTTTAAAATAAGCCAATAACATTCAAGCTATTTATAACTGCCGATTTGCAAATTCCAAAAGTGCTAATAAAAGATTGATATCAAATAGAATTGTGTGTATTATAAAGAAATACTTAAAACCATTTAACTGTGTGCCAAAAGATGATTGATATTAAAAGGAAGTGTTAGTGCTAGCAATACTTAAAACCATCTGACTATGTGCAAACAAATGAATAATGTTGAACAGAATTATTAGTGTTAGATAGCAATACTTGAAACCATTTAGTGTTCTGACATGACATTAAACTACATCTGATGCTGAGGCTCCAGTATTGGAGTTTGGAGAATATGTAGTATCCCTTCATTACCATTACTCCCAGGTCCACTCTGACCTGGAGTGGTTGTATATGTTAGTGTCCCATTTATGGGTCAAATAGAACTGTTCATTATTATTATTATTATTGGTTATTTGAAACAATACAGCGGCATGCAAGTTGTTCATTTGATATTTGTACGTACCCCCCCACACACACACCTGGCAGGATTTATCACGAGTTCTTTTAGAGTGGGAATTTAGGGGAGAGGCGGTCGGATACTAGCCGAAACTCGTGCTCTGATAGACAATGCTGGTCATGAGATCATTCGGTGAAACGTGAACTGTGCTAGCCTTTGCTCAGTCTCCTGGAATGTAAGTCCTTGCTGGTCATAGATTCACTCGACCCGAAGTTTCACGCTAATGTAAAACTATGATCGTCATTGATACTTGTGAAGATTAACAAAATAAAAGAAAAGAAAACCAAAGTGTGTGCATACAAATGATTAATATCAAATTAGATCAGAATACTTATGGCGTTAAATAACCTACAAAGGTTGATATGCTACAAAACCCACCCACCCAACCAACCAACCAGAATACTTAGATAATAAATAAAAAATACCAATGTTGAATAGAAATGCTTGAAACCATTTAACTGTGTGTAGACAGAAGATCAATATCGAATAGAATTATTAGTAATAGATCGCAATACTTGAAACCTTTTAACTGTGTACAAATCAATGATTAATACTAAATTGAATTATTAGTATTGCTTGATTATACTTGAAATCATTTAATTGCCTCCAAGCAAAGGATTTTTGCCTCGTTTAAAGATAGTGTCAATTACAAACTATATATATATATATATAAAACAAGATTTGGCATTAAATAACCAACAAGGGTTGATATGTTATAAAATATAACCAAAAGGTAAGTGCTCGTGGTGTAATGGTTATCGTCATAGGAAATGGACACGGCGACACGAGTTCAAATCCTGGACGAGACTGATTGCATTTCACATTGCACTAATACCCTTGGGAAATATATGAATCCAATTATTCTCCCAGTGTGTGGCCGAATTGCTTGGCGGGGGCCTTTATTTGCGAGAGAAAATAGATCTGTGACTGCTACATCACCATTCCGTCAAAACTTAATGACATAATTCTAAGAAAGAAAGAAAGAAATTGTGAAGGAGGAAGTTGTTCTTGAAGTTTTGCTAGAAACAAAACTCTGAGTGTCGGTTCCACCATTAACAACACAATAATATAAACAACGCAAACAAAAGAAACTTCGCAATTACGAGAATGTTAAAATAAATATTTTTATAAAAAAAAATAAGCGAGGAAAAGTTAATACAAAGTAGCAACGTTCGTATATGTTTGCTATACATATGTGTAAGTGTGGGTGTGTATATTACAAATGTTAGCTGACTGGTAGTGTATATGTGTATGTGTGTTCGCTGTCAAGTCAGAAGAAGAGAGAAAGTGGTAAAGTCGTACTTACTTATATGTGTATGTGTATGTACGCGTAAAAACTAAAGAGTAAATAGCAGCTGAGTATGTGTCTGCCCGCTGACTGAATGTGTATGTATGTATGTATGTAGTAGGTGATTCTGATGTTCATGAGAAGTTGAGTATATTAAAAGATAGCAAGTATACCAATTTCGCTGTGTGACCATGAAATTGCCCTGCTGAAGCTGTGAGTGATTAGCTGAGAGAGTTTATAATGTCGGAGGCTGTGAGAGAAAGTTACTTTCGCGAGCGTGAAATGAATAAGTTTCCAAGTCTCGTGACCGGGCTACAAACACAAGATTTATTTTTAAGCGGGATAAGTTCCTTTGGGATTCAAACACACGGACGTAGTTGAAAACACTGGCAGGTGACTACTCTGTCCATTTAGGCTCCTGAAACTACATATCTTATTTTGGTGCCCAACTATTTTTTGGAGGGAACAAATGAGTTTTCGTTCCTATATTTCTAGAATGTTCCCCTCCATATGCTCTTGGCTGACTGTTCAAAAAATATAGAAGTATAAAAAAGTAAAGTTGGCGACTACAGTCGAGGGCGACCCGAAGGCTCCCTTTTCAATAGCTACTACACATCGTTGTAGGGGAGGGCGCTACTTCTTTCCCTGGATTGCTCCACTTAACCCTTGATACGTACCTTATATTGCTGTGTGTTAAGCAAGGAGGTATCAAGTACCACTTTAACAGTCTTTGGTATGATACGCCCTGGGATTGAACCCAGGTCTCCCGGACCATTGGCGAACACTTTACCTTCTCGGCCAATGAGCCAGTTGAATATCAATATTACATTTCAATTAAAAATTTGGGTGCATTATTAAAGAAATAACAGAAATTATCTTTGTTGTTATTCTGGACAAGTACCGAAAATTGATTTAGAAAAATTTAATTTCCATCTTTTTAGGGTTATGCAAACTATCCTTTTATCGCCTCAACAGACGACTTTTCTATGAGTTCTATAATGGACCGACCACCTTGTTGGCAGGGCTTAAAGAACGTTGACTGTATCATCCGCAAAAGGGATAAACCTCCACTCCAAGGAGGTGTCCTGAGTGTAACACAAGCCTATATCTAATGATGAGGCTTCAGTCCTGGAACTCAGAGGGGTACCTCTTCATTACCATTACTCCTAGGTCCACTCTGACTCGGAACGGTGGTACGTTTATCGAATTTACAAACCTATTTTTTTCAAATGGCCGTAGATGACCACATGGAGCAAAAAAAAATCTAAAAATAGGATTCCAGACTCACTTTCCTTTTAGTGGGGGGGGTCGGTAAATTAGATAGTTTCGGAAACCTGATTGGACAGAATAGTCACGTGCCGTTGTGTGTTCAACTACTGTGTTCTTGGAGCCGGTCACGTGACATAGACATATATAGTCTGAGCTTTCGAAAGCTTTCTCTCTCTTGCTTTCTGACTCCCAGCTGGACAGCTTTCATTCTCACACGCACGAACAGTCTCAGATATTTCGCCACGTAGAGATAGAGACACAGCCAAGATGGGAGAACATACAGCCAGCGAAGATACATTCATTGCTATTGTGTAATGGGTATATTTACCACACTTCATGTGATGAACTTGGCATAGATGTCAAAATAGCCTCACACATACAGATGCACACACTGCTGTTTCGGTACTTTAGTTTCTTTAACATACATATATACATACACGCACATATACGTAAATAAGTGTTGGGGTTTCCCCTATAGATGGAGTCGTTCTCATGTGACATATACCAACTGAACTCTCTTCTGCGCAGTCGCAGTCGGAGTCGCAGTCTCGAACTCAGTCTCGGCGAGCCGTTACCAAGAGCGGTAATATTCCTGATTGTTAAGCTGAGGAGGGGTTTCTCCCAGCTATCGTTTGTGTATGTATCATTTGCCTTCAATATATTTCTTATCACTTATTTCTATGTCGTGTCATCATTTGAACCTCCCCTTGACCATAAAAAAAAGGTTGCCCAGTCGGCTGGGACTGTAGAATACACTGACTGCACCTCTGCAGACTGGTAAGACCCACTCCCAACTAGTGTCCTGGATATGACACTAACCAACCTCATGATGAGGTTCCAGTGATGCTGGGGCTTTGGGGAATGCTGAGCACCCCTTCATTGTCATTGCTCCCAGGTCCACTCTGGCCCGGCGTGGTAGCACCTGATAGGGCCCTATTTATAGGTTAAATAGAACTAACTGCATACTTATGCTAAACTGAATTGTTTAACTAAACCAAATAGCTTGAAATAGAAATGTTATTGTCGATTAAACCGTACTTACATTTAAACTGCGTGCTTATGCTAAACTGAATTATTTGAAATGGAACTGTTTTTTAACATTGAAACTGTATTTACACTAAACTGAATTAGTTAAATGTCAAAAGAGTTCTATATTAAACGTGTGTAAACAAAATCTGTACTCATACTAAACTGATTTAGCTGAAGTAGAACTGCTTGACTAAACTGAATAGCTTGAAATCATCATCATCATCATATCGTGCTGCCAGCGCGGATATCCCTGACCCTCTCTCGCCACCTCTCCCTATCGTTCATCGCATCCGGCAGGTCCTCAGGGCTGCACTCCGTAAACGCAATTTCTTCCAGGCAGCGATCGTTTCGATTCTGCTATATGGATGCACTACATGGACGTTAACTAAACGGCTGGAGAAAAAGCTTGACGGCAACTACACAAGAATGCTGCGAGCAATATTGAACAGGTCATGGAGGCAACACCCTACAAAGCAGCAGCTGTACGGCCACCTACCATCCATCACGGAAACTATACAAGTTAAACGAACCAGACATGCAGGACACTGTTGGAGAAGTAGGGACAAGCTCATAAGAGATGTACTCCTATGGACCCTTTCACATGGCCGAGCAAAAGCAGGGCGACCAGCTCGAACCTACATATAGCTTGAAATAGAAATGTTTTTCACAATTGAACTGTACTTACATTTAAACTGTGTGCTTATGCTAAGCTAAATTGTTTGTAATAGAACTGATTATTTACATAAAAATGGATTTGGCGTTAGATAACCTACAAAGGTTGATAAACCAACCAACCAACCAACCAACCAACCAATAACGTAAATAAGGACCGTGACATGTTAACCCCTCGTTTTAACAACGAACACAGATATTTTCGAACAAAAACATATTTACATTCACATGATATTTGTGTCATTCACACCCACACACATGAATATCTAACGAACAATGTTCAAACATTTTCCCTACTTTGTATTGTTTTTTGTTTAGTTGTTAGTACATAAAATTGTCTGTTTTATTTCATCACGTCGTCGTTAGATTTCTTTTGTCTAATTGTCTATATTACTTGTATTTTAATGTCATCCTCCACAAAATTGTGGGGGGTTATACACTCAAAGTTGCCTCCATACCTGTTAGGGTCCCATCTATGGGTCGGGACTGTGTTTAAAAAAAAGACAAAAAACAAAAAAACAACTTCTTAAGAAACAAGAAGAGAAAAATACAAATTTAAACGTACAATGAACACGATTCTCTGGCCACTATGCATAAAATAACCCTAGACTGGTTAACATGCCGTTAAAATCAATCTATTATGGATGAACATGCAACTCTCTTTTTTTTTACACTAAAGCCAAAAAAATGTCTGAGATTCTGTCTTTTGCATTCTAGTTTCATTAGAATCTCATCACAGTCTATCTTTATTATGGACCAATGTGTGTGAGAGAGAGAGAGAGAGGGGGGGCAAACAAACTCCACTTTTTCTTATTCAGTTATATTTATATTTCGAAAAAGCAGTATCAAATGTTGACATTCCCCACTCTACTCTTAAAAGCAAGAACTTTCAGTCGCAGTATTAGTAGTAGTAGAATTAATAATTAGTAGGAAATTTCTAGCAGTCACTATTGTAGCTACTAACTCCAGGGCATCCGTACATAATACCAGTGAGGAAAAAATGAATAAATAAATCCCAATAACAATTTAGGCTACAAATATGTCAGAGATGGCTGTAATTGTTGATTCGTTTGCGAAGACCTAACACTGCCTTTTCTATACAAAAAGAAAAATTAAATTAACGGTTAATTCATCATCAATATAATCATTATTATAACTATTATTATTACTATTATTATGCTAATTATCATCATCATCTAATTTCTCCTTACCTTAAAAAAATCCTTAAAAAACAAAGGAAAGAGAGAGAGAGAGAGAGAGAGAGAGAGAGAGAGAGAGAGAGAGGGAAAAAAGTCTTACTGCCGTTTCCTCATCTTTTATTTCAAATTTTTTTTTCTTCAATTTCTTGATATCACAACTTTAATCAAAATTGGATTTTTAAGCAAGAACAAACAAACAAAAAAAAAAAAAAAGGGCGTTGAATATTTTAGTTTTTGTTTCAACTGACAACGACTGGATTTTACAATGGATGGAAGGTTTGATTTCTTTTATTTCTTTATATTCTATTATCGTTTGATATTCCTTGTTAAAAGTTTTATAATTTATTAGACTAATGGAAAATATTTCCAAATATTAATGTTTAAAAATTAAATTGTGATCATGTCGATTGTAGGTTTGTTTGTTTTTGTATGCCCACTGTAATGGTTTTAATTACCCTCCATTCCTCATCTGGAGTACCCCCCACCTCACAATTTTTGTATCAGAATTTTTTTTCTTTCTTGCTATCAATACAAATTTTATGCCAACGGGTACTTCTGATCTTAGCTGGTCCATCTAAAGGATAAATAAATAAATAAATAGTTTTTTTCGCTCTTAGAGACTTGAAAATCACGATCAGGTACTTGAAACTTAATTTTCGCTCCCATTGTCGGAAAATGACTTCTTCTTTGGAAATAATTTTGCGAAACAAATAATAATAATAATAATAATAATAATAATAATAATAATAATAATAATAATAATAATAAAAGAATTCTTCGACATTTGGAAATAAAAACACGGGAAAGATAAATCATGTGGTTTTCCGTCGCAAAGTCAGATTCGACTTTATAAATAGGGCACTAGCCGACTAAATCCATAAAAAAAAATGAGTATTTTAAAAATTTTCCGAGTAGAAAAAAGTCTTCTGAATTGAAAGTATGAAAAAAACAAAAAAATGATGGGACCAGTTTGTATCAGAAGTGCCAAATGATATTTTGATACCATTTGGCAGAATTCCTTTCATTTTTTTTCAGGAGTCAATTTCACACTTAAAGTACATCTGAACTAAACTACACTGCAGCCTTCATTTCACAAGTGCAAACTGTCTTTTCTTTTTATTTATTTAATTATTTATTTATTCATTTATTTAAGGGTTTAAAACATATAATACGTTTATTTAAACTTTTTATTTCATTCAATATTTCCAAATGAATTAAATTTGGAAATTTTCAAAGCGGACACAATAAAATTTCTGCTGTTGTTGCCTTTTCTTTTTTTTTTCTTTTTTAAAGGCTACTTCTCGATTTTTGAAACGCAAACATACCATTTTTTTTTTAAATAATAAAAACAAATTATTAATATAGCAAATTTATTCTAATATTTCTTCTATGGTTTAAAGACGACGACCATAGAATTAAATTTTATATGAATTTTCGGCAATTTTCCGTCTTATATTGTTATTTTTATCAAAAGCACGTGGACGCACTGATAAAAAAAAACTTACGTTGAGAAGTAAATAATTAACATTTACTTTACTATAAAAAGATTTTAAATATAAAACTGATTTTAACCATATTTTTCCTTTTTTCTTTTTTAAAAAAAAAAAGAAAGTGTTTCAAATCAAGTTTAATAATATTTTTGTGGTGGAATATAGAATTTTAATATGTAGTTTAACTAAATTCAATTCTTTTCACTATAGTCCTGTGCATGGACACTAAGATTTGAAATGGTCGGACTGTTTTATTGTAAAGCTTAATGAAATCCATATTAATCGGTTTAAATTGGAAGAAGCTTAACACATGTAAATAAAAAAATGTTGTTAGTTTCTTTTATTATTTAAATAAAAAAGCTATATATATATATATATATATATATATATATATATATAATATATCATCATCATCATCATCATATCGTGCTGGCAGCACGGATATCCCTGACCCTCTCTCGCCACTCCTCCCTATCGTTCATCGCCCTAGGTAGGTCTTCAGGACAACAACCTGTATCCTCACATAGCTGCTGAATGTACGTTCGTGCTGGTCGTCCTGCTTTTGCGCGGCCGTGTGTGGGGATCCATAAGAATACATCTCTTATGAGTTCATCTCTGCTTCTCCAGCAATGTCCTGCATGTCTGGTTCGCCTAACTTGAATAGATTTCGTGATAGGGGGCAGGTGGCCGTACAGTTGGTGTCTTGTGGGGTGTTGCTGCCAGGACTTGTTGAGGATTGCACGCAGCATTCTTGTGTAATTGCCATCTAGTTTCTTCTCCAGCCGTTTTGTTAGCGTCCATGTAGTGCATCCATATAGCAGTATCGATGTGACCGCTGCCTGGAAGAAACTGCGTTTCATTTTATCGGTTAGGTCTGATTTCCATATAGTCGATAGCCTATTGATAGCTGTCCATGCTTTCGTTAACCTCGTTTCGATGTCCTTTTCGGTTGATTCGACGCTGCTTCCTAGGTACGTGAATTTGTCTACTAGTTTAAGAGGGGTTCCTTCTAGAGTGGAGATGTCCCCCGTTTGGTTATAGCACATATATTCCGTTTTGTGTGCATTAACATGGAGGCCTATGCTTGCTGCTGCTCGTTCCAGGCTATGCAGAAGTGTTTCGGCTTGGTCAGGTGTATTTGCCAGTATCGCTATGTCATCGGCGTAGTCGGCGTCGGTAATTGTTGTTGCGGGATATCTTCTGCTTCTTTTCTTCGTCAGTTCGAAGCCATTCTCTTTGATTTTGTCAATCGATGTTCTAAGTACGTAGTCTAGACAAATGATAAAGAGATACGGAGCCAGCGTGTCCCCTTGTAGTACTCCTGCTACAATGTCGAAGTATTCTGTGTCTCCATCTGGTGATCGTACTTTTACTTTAGTGTTTCTATAGAGAATCGTTATTGCCGCTACGGTTTCTTTAGGTATGCCGTACGCTAGTAGGATTTGTTCCATCTTTCCTCTGTGAATGGAGTCGAAAGCCTTGGTAAAGTCGACAAATATTAATGTCGCTTGTAGGTTCTTTGCCCGTACACCCTCAAGGATTCTGCGGATGGTTAGTATTTGTGAGGTCGTAGATCTATTTCTTCGGAAGCCATTTTGGTTTTTTCTAAGTATGTTGTCGATTTTGGGTTCTATGCGGTTTCGTAGTAGGGCATTGTAGATTTTGGCAGCTATGGATGTAAGTGTTATGCCTCGGTAGTTTTTGGCTAATCCGAGGTCCCCCTTTTTAGGGAAGGGGAGTATGCATCCCTTCGTCCATCTATCTATCGGATTTTGATTGTATACTGCGTTGCAGTGTCGGAGCAGTATGTCATCGAATTGTCTGGTCTTCCATACTTCCGGGGGAATTTCGTCCAGTCCTGCAGCTTTCCTATTTTTAATTTTTCTGAGAACCGAGTCGAGTTCTCCTTGTGTGAACGGTCCAAGTTTAATGTCTAATTGTTTGCTAATTATTCTGGTGATTGGTTCATGCGTTATTTTTGGTGGGTTTCCAAGTAAGTTTTCGAAGTGCTGTTTCCACAGTTTTATTCTTTCTTGTTGGTTTGCTGCTTTAAGTTTTGCTTTGGCTGTGTTCTTTCTTCTGCTCACTTCGTTTATTGTTTGCCAGGCAATTCTAGATTGTCTATCTTCTACCGAGTCTCTGATCTTATCTATCTGATTTTGAATGTATTCTGTCTGTTCCTTTATATATATGCCTGCTAATTGATATTGTGCCGTTTTTAGTTTTAAGGCATTTGTGTTTGTTGGGGTTTTTCGATAGTTTTTGGAGGCTGTTTTCACTAGTGCACGTTTTTCTCTCACCGCTAAGGTTTCCCATGGGACTCTATATTTAGTTTTAATTTTTGTTGGAATGTATTTTGCTGCTGCCTCAAGGTGTGCATTGACGAAATTTTCGTATTCGTCGTTTGGTGTACTTTTTTCCGTCTTTTCTTGTAGTGTTTCGAATCTGTTTCTCAATTCTAATACGTATTTATCTCTGACATCTTTGTTGTTTAATAGGGCCCAGTCATAGTGTTTGGTGGTCGCTGTTCGTTTGTCGTTTTTTCGTAGGCTTAACCGTATTTTCGCTGTGACTATTCGGTGATCGGTGGACACACCCTCAAAAGAGGAGTATGCCTCGCAATTCAATGCACTATTCTTCCATTTCTTGTTTATAAGGACGTAGTCTATCTGAGCTTTAGTATTGTTTGCGTACGTGTATGTCCATAGTTTGCCCTCTCTTTTTTGGTAGTTTGTATTGAGGCATGCTAATCTATTTTCTATCATGAAATCTGTTAGATGTTGTCCATTTCTATTTGACGTGTTGTGGAGGCTGTATTTAAAAAAAAAAAAAAAAAAAAAATATAATATATAATATATATATATATATGTGTGTGTGTGTGTGTGTGTGTGTGTGTGCATATATATATAAGTAACGTTGGTGATCGTAGTCTGGCATTTCAATCGAGGTGCCCGAGGCATTTTTGGAACTACCAGACGCGTCTAGGCTTTGGCCCTACGACCGGACCCACCTAAAAAACGGCTTTGTGCCACTCTCGTAAGCTGGTTGGGCGTATGATAAATATCGGCATTTCAATCGAGGTGTAGAGGTTGGCATTGATCCTTTCCTTGTAAATAAAGTTGGCACCCATAGTCGAGGGTGACTCGAAGGACCCCTTTTCATTAATAATTACATCGAGGTGTAGGAGAGAGCGCCACTCCTTTCATTTGATTGTTCCACTTTACCCTTGATACGTAAGCAAGAAGGTATCAAATACCATTTTTAGAGTGTTTGGCATGACAAGACCTGAGATTGAACCTGGATCTACCCGGCTATTGACGAACACTCTACCCACTAGACTAAGTAAAAAAGTAAAGTTGTCTCCCTTTAGTCGAGGGTAACCCGAAGGCTCCCTTTTCGATAGCTACTACACCAAGGTGTAGGGAAGGGCGCTACTCCTTCCCTGGATTGCTTTACTTTACCCTTGATCCGTACCCTATAATGCTGAGTGTTAAGCAAGGAGGCATCAAGTACCATTTTTTGAGTCTTTGGTATGACTCGACCTGGGATTGAACCCAGATCTCCCGGGCGATTGGCGAACACTCTAACCCCTGGGCCATTATATAAGCCCATCTGTAGACAAATTCATTCTTCAAATAAAAAAAATATAAGATATCCAGCCTTACGGAATGTGTTTTTAAAGTCGTTGAAGTAAATATCAAATTTCGGGTTGAAATTTATAAACAGTTGATGCAAATATTAAAATTGAAATTCATTTTATGAATGTTAATGAGATGAATATTTAGATGGAATAGCTTTTGAAGAAAACAATGAGGGTAGGAATAAAACTCACACAAATGTTAGAATAAAATCTAGAAATATAAAATAATATTTTGAAAAATGCAGATTTACATTCAAATATTAGAAAAACATCGAATAGTTTATTTCTATTCTTAAGAAAATATCTCAATTGCAGAAAACTAAATCAAGCTTTGAAATAAAAACCGAAAAAAAAGTTAATAACTTAAATTACTTTTAAAACTTTTCCTGTTATTATCTTATTCACTGAAATGAAAAGTGAGGGAAATATTATCAAGTAGCAAATATCAATTATCGGAGATTTACGTCAAAATAATAAGTGCTTCTCATTTGGACATCCCTAACGAGAATATTCATCGGTAAAAAAAACCCACAAAACTGAAAAACAAAAATGAAATTAAAAAAAAGATGTTTTTCTTTTCTCTTTTCCTAAAGACGAAAGCTAATGGAAACGAATAAGCCAAAAAAAAAAAAAAAAAAATCCTTGAAAATCAGTTTTTTACTAACCTTGTTTTTTAATTGAAAAGGTAAGACGCCTATTTAAACAGTCTCTCTCTCTGTCTCTCTCTGTCTCTCTCTCTATATATAACAGTGTTGGTTGTCACTAAATCACTTTGTAGGTTTGTGTTGAACCAAGTGCAATATAATATGGAGGGTGCTCAATATCTAGGATAGAGCTATTATATAATAATAATAAATAAATATATATAAGATATATATATATATATTTAATTCATGGAATTCAGACTGCGACCCCTGGGTTTCATGCAGTTTTTGGGAAAACAACAATCATTAGGTAGTTAAACAAAAACCAAAAACTCCATGAAACCCAGGGGTCGCAGTCTAAATTCCATGAATTATATATATATATATATGTGTGTGTGTGTGTGTGTGTGTGTGTGTTTGCTGACCTTAGTTGAGGGTGACTCAAAGGCTCCCTTTTCAATAGCTACTACACCGAAGTGTAGGGAAGGGCGCTACTCCTTTTCCTGGATTGCTCCACTTACCCATGGTCCGTATCTTATAATGCTGAGTGTTAAGAAAAGATGTATCAAGTACCATTTTGTTTTTAGTCTTTGGTATGACTCGACCTAGGATTGAACCCTGGTCTTCTGAACCATTGTGGCATAATAGTTAGAATGTTTGCCAGTGGTCCGCGAGACTGAGTTTCAATCTCAGGTCAGGTCATATCAAAGACTCAAAAAATAATACTTGATACCTCCTTGCTTAACACTCAGCATTATAAGGTATGTATTAAGGGTAAAGTGGAGCAATCCAGGTAAAGGTGTTGTACCCTCCCCTAAACCTTGATGTAGTAGCTATTGAAAAGGGAGCCTTCGGGTTACCCTCAACTATGGTCGGACAAGTTACATATCTCTATATATAAACTGAATAACTTTCTTTATGGAAAGATATTTAGAATTCATCAAAATCAAGATTTTACATAATTAAGAACCTTTGCAAAGAATGAAAACAAAAAAAAAAATCAACAAAAAATCCTCAAACCATGTTGTCTTGAGAATTTTGAGTTAAACTTTGGGGGGGGGGCAGGAGAGAAAATTTCATCATTTATTACTTAAATCTAAATAGCGAAAACTTCATTAAATTCCAATCAATTGCTGATTTATTTCTATAACTGCACAAAGAACAAAAAATGCAACAAAAGCTAAGTTATTTTATGTATGGGGAGAAAGCCAACACAACTTGTCGTGCAAGATATACAGGGTGATTGAAAAAAAATGTTAACACCCTTATTAAGCTATGGGTCCAAAGGTGAATATCACTGTAGCTTTTTGTTTCAGTGACCTACATTTGGGCTAGGAGAAAAAATAGCGGCAAAGAATGCCAGTAGACTCCTGAATATCATACTTTTTTCCCCCCGAGTGTAAATTGCACATTTGTGAGAATGGTAGCCATTTTTAAAGATGGCCGACAACCATTCAAATAAAACAGGAGGACTTACTTAAACGTAAGTAGCACCAAAACCAATAAATTTACAAGTATGTAGTTTAGCTCGTTTTAATCCCAATTAAATTCTGCATTATCTAATATATAGATATTGGACTTAATATCCATAGTCTGCTTCAAAGTTGGGAATATTTGTTAAAAAGAAATCTTTTTCCAGACATTTTCTTAAATATCACTTCAATATTTTTTTATGTATAACTTAAAAATACATTTTTGGATAAATTTTGATATTCCTTATATAGAGGCACTTATAAGTAAAAGTTAAGTAGGTGACTGTAGTCGAATGCGACCTGAAGGCTCCTTTTTCACTAGCGACTACATCAAGGTGTAGGAGAGGGCGCTACTCCTTTCCCTGGATTGCTCCATTTTACCCTTGATACGTACCTTATATTGCTGAGTGTTAAGCAAGGAGGTATCAGGTACCATTTTTATATTTGGTGTAATGCGATCTGGGATTGAACCTAGGTCTCCCAGATCATTGGCGAACACTCTAACCACTAGACCAATGAGCCAGTTTGCCTATATTACTTGTTATACACATTTATTGTCACATTTTTGTAGCTAGAGACATCATTTTAATCTGAGATGTATTTGCGATTTTGTGTAATTTCAAAAGTTGGTCCTTTCAAAGCAAAATGGTAAAATATACAATCGTTGTCAACTTTTATTCAAAAGTCATTTAACCTATATTTCTTTGGAGTTTTATTCTTCAATCTATAAATAAAAACACAGATCTTAAACAATTTTATTTAGAAAAATGAAACAAATCATTTATGGCAATTTATTGAAAGTTAAACAAAATTCTAATAAAAAAATAAGATCATAAATGGCTTTGTATATGACGGAACACTGGTAATGCCACTTTATTATTATTGGGTCATCATCTTCTTCAGCAATATTTCCAGTAATTTAATTGCATGGATCTCTAGAACATTGGCACTGATCTGTGTAAAGTACCTTGTTTTGTAGATATGTGCAAATATTTCCATCTATTCGTTGACTTTTTTTTTACATTTTGGCTGAGCAGTTTATTAGTTCCATTAAACTCTCTGGAGCAGGAGGAAGATTCCTCCAGTAGATTATTAACTTTCCATTTTCTATCTTCCATCCGTGACAATTAGGGGATGGTATATCCGGATTTGCATGGAGGCTCCTTTTATAGACACCTGAAAAAAAAAAAACTCTTGTAATTTAAACATTGAATAATCTTCATAAAATTTAATCTCATTATCAAAATGATATTTTGATTGTTTAATCTTCTACATAAAAAGTTTTGTTTTGATTAACAATTACTTTTCTCATCATGTCGTGCCGCCCGCACGGATATCCCTGACCCTCTCTCGCCACTTTTCCCTATCGTTCATCGCCTCCTGCAGGTCTTCTGGACTACATCCCATATCCTCACATAGCTGCTGTATGTATGTTCGAGTTGGTCGTCCTGCTTTTGCTCGGCCATAAGTGGGGGTCCATAGGAGTACATCACTTATGAGCTCGTCTCTGCTCCTCCAGCAGTGTTCTGCGTGCCTGGTTCGTCTAACTTGGATAATTTTCCTGATGGGAGGCAAGTGGCCGTATAGTTGGTGCTTTGTGGGGTGTTGTCGCCAGGACTTGTTTAATATTGCTCGTAACATCCTTGTGTAGTTGCCGTCTAGCTTCTTTTCGAGCCGTTTTGTTAGCGTCCAGGTGGTGCATCCATACAGCAGTATCGACACGACCGCTGCTTGGAAGAAACTGCGTTTCATTTCATCGGTCAGATCTGATTTCCATATGACCGATAGCTTATCGATAGCTGTTCATGCCTTCGTTAGCCGTGTGTCGATGTCTTTTTCAGTTGATGAGACATTGCTTCCTAGGTAGGTGAATTTGTCAACCAGTTTCAGAGAGGTTCCGTCTAGTGTGGAAATGTCGCCTGCTTGATTAAAGCACATATATTTTAGTTTTGTGTGCATTGACATGGAGGCCAATGCCTGCGGCGGCTCGTTCCAAACTATGCAGTAGTGTTTCAGCTTGTTGGGTGTATTTGCTAGTAAAGCTATGTCATCGGCGTAGTCGGCGTCGGTAATTGTTTCTGCGGGGTATCTTCTGCTTCTTTTTCTACTCATCTTTTATCACTGATATTTTCATTAGATTTACATTTATAATCAAAGCAAACATTTTATCTTTTTTAAAAAGCAATTAAATATAAAACTGTATATCCTTAACGTTTGAAATATCATAGCAAATTTAACATAATTCATAAAACTTACCTGTTTAATAATTAGCTCGTTTGATGTGTTCAATAAGAGCATCTGATTTGGAAGAATTGTGATTTCCAATTTTCTTTGGAATCTGGTACTATTTACCAACCCCTCCGCTCGGGCAGGATATGACACAAGGTCAATTTTTAAGCGGAGTTTAACAGGTTTGAATTCACAGTTTTCTTTCTCCTAGACTAGTTGCCTAACCAAGGCTGAAGAACCTAGTCTATCCTACTATTTACCCATTGCTGGAGGGGGAATAATTGGATTCATACCTTTCCCAAGGGTATTAGTGCTATGTGAAATGCAATCAGTTTCGTCCAGGATTTGAACTCGTATCGCCGTGTTCATTTCCTACGGCGATAACGACTACACCACGGGCACCTCCATTCTTTGGAATCTGGTTTCATTGGAACTTGTCATGTTTTGTTGTCCATACGATCTGCAGCATCTCCAATAATTTTGCTGTGTCTGGTTTCATATCAAATAGATTACCAAGATCTCTGAATGCATGACAAAACTCCTCCTCTTTCAGTAATAAGCTAAGGGCTTTCTTTTTTTTCCCCCCTTTCCGTTGAAGGAACTGACGCTATAACATCCAGTAAAGCAGTGTAGACCAATCAATTCTTGGCTGATGTAATTTCTAAAACCGTCTTTTATGATCTATATGTCAATTGTTCATAAATTTGTTTTTCTTCCTGTGTGGAAGAATAAATACATCGGAATAAGAGTTTGCAGAGCATCTCCAATTATAAATACATCAATATCGCGACTCGTGATGATTACATCAGTGCTAATGGTGACGCGCAATGGACACATGCAAATAGAGTCATCTACTTGCTTCGTCTTGGGGTGTCCTCGTGGTGTAATGGTTAAAGCGATGGACTGCGAAATCGTAGTACGCGAGTTCGTACTCCAGTCGCGCTATTACGTTCACTTTTGGGAAAGGTATGAACCCCTTTATCCTCCCAGCTATGGGTTAAATAGTACCACTACTGTTCTTCTTGGAGAATAGATTTGGCATTAAATAACCTACAAAGGTTGATATGCCATTAAACAAAGAAACCAACCTTGCTTTGTCTTGTAAAATACAAAGTCTTGTCTCTTCTATCTTGATGAACATATCATTGCCTCCTGGTGAGAATGTATGGCATTTCCTGTGCCAAGAAGATCTTCATTCCTCTTAGCTCTGATGTTGAAATATTGGAACATATTTCATCCAGGAATTCTATTAAAAATTCTTTATTCTCTTCATTTGAAAGAAACTTCTGCTGCTGAGGAAGAAGCTGACCATGGATTTTTATCTGGGAGCTCGTTATTAGCCGCTCTTTTGGACCTCTCGATATTTTTGATGGAGATCTGCCGGTATGTGTCAGTCACAAAGTGGATTTCATTCGAATTATTTGATTTTGTGCTATTCCCTAATTTTTTTAAGAGGACGAGCAAGATTAAGAACTGTTCTCTCTCGATGGCAACCTATTAGCATTCAATCTTATAAGAGACATACCATCTACTACATATACACCGCCTACGATGGGCTTCTTGGTTATGGGATTTTCTGCATGAGTATCTAGAGCATGAAACAAGTTGGTCCTATCAGTCTAAATTAGGGATTCTTGTGAATTTGCATTCGACTGTGGCAATGGATCTATGGAATAGAATCGTAACTTTTGAAGATTGATGTTTCTGATTCTCCCAATCACAACCTTGCTTGAAGATTTCTGTCTGTTTCCAAGGTGACACCATTTTCATGAACATGATGGTTTTATTTTTTTAGACATACTGGTGAATGTCTTTAAATTTATTTAGTTCATGCTGGTAAAAAAAAATCAACTTTTCCCGTTTGTAGATGCTACCCACAGAGATTTTAAAGTTCTGATTCACTCTTTGCATTTGCAAATGGCAGATAATTTTGAACATCTTGTGTCGCTACTACAGTGTAACCCGGATATAAGAGAGTTGTCGGGACCGGAGAATACGTCTCTTATATCGAGGTTTGGTCTATTTTGTTTAGATAACACAGGCTTTAATTTGGGGCCAGAGAAAATATCTCTTATATCAGGATTTCTCTTATATCCGGGTTTCTCTTATATCCGCGTTACACTGTATTTCTGATGCAAAATGGATCAACTCATCTGGTTCATACTGAAATGAATTAAATATACAATTCATTGCGTCAATTATCTTCTCAAAACCAGCCTTCTCATGTTTCACCTAACTGTGCCAGAGATCTGACAGAGTTCCACTTTTCTCTCCTCTGCCAGCCATCGTTTCTCATTCACGTGTAATAGACCCTCTTGCACGATGGGACCATATCCACCGGTTGACAGCTCTCTTGATAGTGCTGAAGCCTGTTATTCCACCTTTTGTTTTAGAGTCTCAATTAGCTTTCTGCTCAATGGTTTGATCAAAAGGAATTTTAGAAAAGCATTTGAGCTTCTTTAAACAGCAAAGTTTCCTTCTACGCATTGATGATCTATCACTGGGTGAGCAGTAGAAAGATTAGATATCTCCAACCTGTACACTTGAGGATATCTACTGTAATTGACATGGTCATATGCAACCTCCCAAGGTAGCATCTGTCTCACATTTGTCAAGTGAAGTTCCCAGTTTGACTCTCGAATACGAGGTGCATACGATAATTTTCCAGACTTTTTTCGTATGGGCATTTAAAATTGTCGTAGACTCTTGAAAATTCAGTATGTTATTGCTATACATCTTATGAGATGACTGACCAATTTTTAGGATTTCAGCTTCAAATGAACAGTTACAGCAGCAATTGGAATCGTAGTCGTATTTGAGGGAGACCAGAAGGCTCCCTTTTCAATAGCTACTACACCGAGGTGTAGGGGAGGGCGTTACTCCTTTTCTTGGATTGCTCCATTTTACCCTTGATACGAACCTTATATTGCTGAGTGTTAAGCAAGGAGATATCAACTACCATTTTTAAAGTCTTAGGTATGACGCGACCTGGGTTCGAACCCAGGTCTCCCGGACCATTGGCGAACACTCTACCCACTAGGCCAATGAGCCAGTTTGCAATTGGAATACACCCTACTAAAGCATGATTGTCACTGCTGGTGAATTTCAAAAATGCAATCTGGATGTCTGGACATAAGATTGTTTTTTAAACTTGGAAAAAATGCTACAAAAACGTATGGAATGCTTCAGACTGCTTTTGGAGCATCAGTTTTTGAATGGCATAGGAGATTCAAGGAAGGCAGGGAGTCTGTGAGGGATGATGAGAGGTGTGGGAGGAGTAAGGAAGTCAATACACCAGAGTTGATTGGCCAAAGGGTTAGGGTTAGGGTTACTATGTTGAGGTTTTAAGTGAATTCAGGAAGAGATTCCGAGGGAAGAGGCCAGCACTCTTCAAATGAGGTCAGTGGCATTTCCACGAGGACATTACACCAGTCCACAACTCCATCCTTGTCACAGACTATTTGACCAAGATGGGCATCAAGACAGTTCCTCACTGTCCCTATAGTCCAGACCTTGCTCCCTGTGACTTTTGGTTATTCCCTAAGCTCAGAGGCTGTCGTAATGAGACAATTGAGGAGATGAAAGAGGCTGTGATGAAGATCATTGACATGCTCACACAAGAGGACTTCCATGGGGCCTTGCAGAAGTTGTTGGAACAGTACAACAAGAGCATTGCAGCCGGAGGAGATTACTTTGAAGAGGACTAGAGTTTCATGTGTGTACTATCAATAAAAGTGCCCATACGAAAAAAAGTCTGGAAACTTATTGTATGCACCTCGTACCTTTTAGGAAATGTAAAAGAATTTCTACTGTATCAATATAAAAACTTCTGAATGCAAAAGTCTTTTTCTTGTTGCCAACTTGAATAAACTCTTCATAGAATGACAAGAAGCTTTGAAAATTTTCTTCCGTTAGAATTTCTTGATATTGGGAAGTCCTTGGAATAATTTTAAGAAGGATCTCATTAGATCTTTCACTCTTTTTGCCTTCTTTTCAGGAATGTTGTCTAAATAGATAGCCCAATGCGTATACGGCATTGCTTCAGCCATCAATTTATAAGCTCTAATTGCTCTATTGTCGTCACTGCCTGTGAAAATTCCATTTACTGACCCTACAGCAACAACAGATTCTATTAGAATATCTTGAAGCCCAGCATTTCTCAAATGCTCTCCTAAACATCCAAGTAAGGACATTTCTATATGAAAGGCACCAAGTTGAATTGCCAATCTCGTCATGAAATGTGGATTTCTCCATCTGATTAGCTGTGTTTTTGAATTGATTGCTTGATTCATTACAATGATAACAGTCTCTAAATGTAGTTTATCTGTAATGTCAACACTTCTCTGTAGAATTGTAAGGACTCTATCCATTTCTGTGGGGCTACTGTCAATTACATATAAGTAACCTATAATAGATTTTGATGGAACTTCCTCTTTGGAAAGGAACATGTTAAATCCAGTCCAAGATGGTAATATATTCTCACTACTAAATTTTGTGATATAGTATGCTAAATCAAGTTTTATAGGATTTTGAGGTGAAAGTATATAATCTGACTGAAGAAGTGAAACATGTTGAGCCAATGGCTCTGGGCCATTCTTTCTTCCTCCAGAGGATGTAACCACATTTACTTCTATTGGCTCCTATATTCTTTTTTTGTTCTCTTCATGGATTTACCTGCAATGTTAGAGGAACAAAGATTGAATGATGTAGGACAAGTATTGTTTTGGATAATTATACCATTTGTAAACCAGCTCATTGGCCTAGTGGGTAGAGTGTTCGCCAATGGTCTGGGAGACCTGGGTTCAATCTCAGGTCATGTCATACCAAAGAATTTAAAAATGGTACTCGATTCATTGCTTAACACTCAGCAATATAAGGTACATATCAAGGGTAAAGTGGAGCAAATCAGGGAATGGAGTAGCGCCCTCCCCTACACCTTGGTGTAGTAGCTATTGAAAAGGGAGCCTTCTGGTCACCCTCGACTAAAGGGAGGCAACTTGACTTACTTATACCATTTGTGTTGTGGGTTGTTCCATGTTCAGTTAAAGTCTCCTCCCTAAAATCATTATTGTTCCATATCAAAGTTGTTGGAATACCTGGTCGGATTGTGGATAAAGAAAATTTTCTCAATGATTCATCTCAAGTTTAACTAGTGCTGTATTATGATTTAAAACCACCAAGTTAGAAACACAATAATCCGTTGACAAGGATGGTGAACAGGTTGGTTGGGTTTTATGGGATATCAACCCTTGAAGGTTATTAAATACCAAATCCTCTTTATACATATATATCAAATATATATGATTTGGTTTTGGTTGGGTTTTATGGCATATCAACCATTGTATGTTATTTAATGCCAAATCCTCTTTATACATATATATTAAATATAGAGGATTTGGTTTGGTTGGGGTTTATGGCATATCAACCATTGTAGGTTATTTAATGCCAAATCCTCTTTATACATATAAATTAAATATATATGATTTGGTTTGGTTGGGTTTTATGGCATATCAACCATTGTAGGTTATTTAATGCCAAATCCTGTTTATACATATAAATTAAATATATAAGATTTGGTTTTGGTTGGGTTTTATGGCATATCAACCATTGTAGGTTATTTAATGCGAAACCCTCTTTATACATATATATTAGATATATATGATTTGGTTTGGTTGGGTTTTATGGCATATCAACCATTGTAGGTTATTTAATGCCAAATCCTCTTTATCCATATAAATTAAATATATATGATTTGGTTTGGTTGGGGTTTATGGCATATCAACCATTGTAGGTTATTTAATGCCAAATCCTGTTTATACATATATATTAAATATATATGGTTTGGTTGGGTTGGGGTTTTATGGCATATCAACCCTTGAAGGTTATTTAATACCAAAACCTCTTTATACATATATGTTGAATATATGTATGATTTGTAAACTAATACTTCATGGGGAACATTTTTAAACGATCCAGGTCTCATTTGTTTGCACACAGTTAAATGGTTTCAAGTATTGCTATGTAATACTTAAAATTTAATTTAAGTCATTTGTTTGCACACTGTTAAATGGTTTCTAGTAAACGATTAAACAATTCTATTTGATCAATAGATGGGACCCTAACAGGTACTACCATTCTGTGTCAGAGTGGGCATGAGAGTAATGGCAATGAAGGGGTACTCCACATTGCACAAAGCTCCAGGACTGGAGCCTCACAATCAGATGGCTTAATGTCATTTTCAGGATGTGTTGTTGGTGGGGAGGGGTCTGAGGAAATGCAGTCAGTGTATTCTACAGTCCCAATCAACTGAGCTGTGATGAATGGGTGGAGACTTTAAAATTATGTTATCATAATGGAACTCCCATGGAAATGCTGACTTATTTTTTCAAATACTTGATATTATGATGTCATTTACTTGTGGGCTGGGTTGCAGGATTAAACTTTTTATTCAAAGCTAAACCAATATGAAATAAATAAAAAGCCAGTACAATTATGGTAGAGGTGTGGCCTTATTTTTATTTTTTTAAGAGATTATTTTTAAAAAATATATTTCTGAAGTTTCCTTTCCTCTTCATTGTGGGTACAGTGCATAGTGTGATGGTCAACAAGCATACCATTCCTTTTCATTGTTATCAACCTCCAAAACAATTCTGGGGCTGTAGAATACACTGACTGCATCTCTGCAGAGGGGTAAGACTCCCCCAACGAGTGACCTGGATATGACACTAAACAATCTGACAATTTAATAATGCCCGAGCTTTGGGGAATTTGCCATCACTCCCAGGTCCACTCTGGCCCAGAGTGGTAGCATCTAATAGGGTCATATCTATGGGTCAAATAGAACAGTCTGAGGCATGATATCCAAACTTTGGGAAACAAATTACATGTTTAATTGAATGTTAGTGATACTTAGCAATACTTGGAGCTGTTTAACTTTGTTGACTTATGCTAAATTGAATTGTTTGAAATAGAACTGTTTTGACCATTTAACTGTGTATATCTACAAAATGCATTTACAAATCATGTATATTTAATATATATGTATAAATAGGATTAGGCATTAAATAACCAACAATGGTTGATATGCCAGAAAACCAAACCAATCAAAATATAGAATTCTTAATCAGTCCCATATATATACTGTGCGTGTAAAGAGTATATGATGAATTTTTATCTATCAAACAAACAAACAAATCCCCAGGGTTGTGTGGAGTGAAAATTGGATATTATTTATAACAAAATGGTACTCTGAAATGGCTATTACTATGGACTCCACCTAAACTAACATAGCTGTAAAAGCTAATTTATTGTTAAAAAAATAATGTATTTACTCAACCCTTCTACCACGAACGGGGTATCACACAAGGTCAATTGTATTTATCACTGGAGAAGTTTGGGGAGAGTTTGGGGGAAAGGGTATGAGGTGTGCCAACAGCTGATGTTGGTTCTTTCACCCAGACAGAGGGCGAAACTAAGAAAGCCTTCTTTTACTTTCTGGAGCTTTGGTTGGAGATTTCTGGCGCAGAGGAATGTTTTTTCAGAGGCTTTCCTTTCTGACCAAGTTGAAGAAAGGTAACCAGTCTATCTGCAATGACAATACGTTGGTTATCTTCGGGTTATGGAGGAGTCCCTGTGGTGTAATAGCCAAAGTGCTGGACTGTGGCCATCAAGTAAGCAAGTTCAAACTCCAGTTGTGCTATTACATTCACTTTTGGACTAATACTCTTGGGAAAGGCATGAACCCTTTTATCCCCCTAGTTATAGGTTAAACAGTACCACTACTGTTCTTCAACTGGGATGGATTTGGCATTAAATAACCCATGAAAGTTGATATGCTATTAAACAAAGTAACATAACTTAAGATTGAGTAAAAAGAAATAAAATAGAAGGGCTTCATGAAAATAAATCTACACCTCCCCCCACAACACTCTTATCTTTTGCTAACCAACATACTCTTGGAAAAGGCATGAACCTCCTTATTTCCCGCAACTAAAGGTAAAATAGTACTATTACTGTCTTTCTACAATGAGGGCTCGGGCATTAAATAACCCACAAAGGTTGATATGCCATTAAACCAAACTAAATCTTGAGTAAAACCTCCCGGGTGTTGCAATTTTATTTTCCATCATGTTGGTTGGCTGGTTGGTTTTATGGTATGTCAACCCTTGTTGGGTTATTTTATACCAAGGTCAATCTTTGTTACAATTAGAAGGGTTCAAATAATTTCAGTTATGGAGGTGCCTGTGGTGTAATGGTTATCGTCGTAGGAAATGGACACGGCAAGAAGAGTTCAAAATCCTGGACGAGACTGATTGCATTTCCCATAGCACTAGTACCCTTGGGAAAGGTATGAATCCAATTATTCTCCCTCCAGCTATGGGTAAATAGTAGGGCAGACTAGGTTCTTCAGCCTTGGTGAGGCAACTAGTCTAGGAGAAGGACAACTCTGAATTCAAACCTGTTAAACTCCGCTTAAAAATTGACCTTGTGTCATATCCTGCCTGAGCGGAGGGGTTGGTAAATATGGATAATAATTTATTTGCTCGCGGTTATATAGTTTCAATTATTCCAGTTTAATGCTAATTATTTTTAAACAAATCTATTTGAGCCATAGATGTGACTTAACATATACTATCTCTCCAAGCCAGAGTGGGCCTGGAAGTAATAGCAATGAAGGAGTACTACACATTGAACTGGATCCTCACTGCTGGATGCCATTCAGTGTCATATCCAGGACACCTCTTTTTGGTGGGATCTTACACCAACTGGGTCCTCCCCTTCTGCAGAGGCACCCAGTTGATTCAAGACCCCTGTCGACAGGGCTTAAGTATTTTAAGGCCTGTCGACAAGACATTGTAGCCATTTTTGAGATTCCTAGGTACTTGTTAGGGTGAATCTGGCGGTCAAGTATTTCTTATTGTACGAGGAAATACTTGATACCACCCACAACCTTATGTGCGGGGGGAGGGGATATTTGATTCAGTGATTGATCAAAGGTTCTTTATAGTGACCAGAAGACTCAGTTTCGATTTCTTTGTTTAATGGCATATCAACCTTCGTGGATTATTGAATACTGTTGTAGGTGACTCACCTATCACCAGAATAATGGACTTACCCAAAGAGAATATTAACCAAGATCTAAGCTGATAGAGCAGCAGCAGCAGCTGTAGTAAGCACCTTGCCTGTCTTCGTGTACGTTGAAGCTAGGAAACCCTCCTCAGAGACTTTGGATACATTTGTGTAGCACCTTATATCTCCGTGTTGAGTTGTTTATTTATTGACCCCTTATAATCGGTCATAACAAATACCAAAGCCATCCTTGTAGAAGAACAACAGAGATATTACCTAACCTCCTCCCCCGTAGCTGGAGAAATAAAGGGGTTCGACACCTTTCCCATGGGCATTAATCCAAAAATGAACGCAATAGCGCGACTGGAGTTCGAACTCGCTTACTAGGAGGTCGTAATCCAGCACTTTAGCCACTACGCCACAGGGACTCCTCTATGCACTCTTTTTGTCATGATTTTTTGATGTCAAGCCATACCCATTTTCTTCTAAAGTATGGCAATCAAAAGCGTAATAATCTGTGTTTTTTAAAGTTGATAAATATTCGGAAAGGTTTACCTCTTTTAAATGATGTTTTTATATTAGTTCCCTTGTGGGCGCCCGTAGAGAATTATTTTCTAATGAAAAGCCACACTCAAAAAGCAAATATTAAAAGAAGAAGAAACCTCATTTTTTTATTTATTTGAATACGGAAAATTTTATGAAAATCTGATAATTTGCTGATTTGGAGTAATTAAAAAAAGTGCGTATTTTTGTATATATGTATATATATATATTGAGTGGAAGGGACTCCAGTTTGAATAAAAAGCCATGATGACAGCAACGTTTCTCAAAGTTAATTTCAAAATTAAAACTTATGAAGCTCCAGCAACAAACCTCTGCAGACTTTTTGGCATCATTTGACGAG
The DNA here is from genome assembly GCA_963585895.1 of Sepioteuthis lessoniana. Lineage (NCBI taxonomy): Eukaryota > Metazoa > Mollusca > Cephalopoda > Myopsida > Loliginidae > Sepioteuthis > Sepioteuthis lessoniana. The sequence continues at coordinate 236,547 of CAUZXS010004922.1, forward strand.
AAAAGTCTAAGAGAAACTACTTTGAAATAAAACCTGCAGTTTGTATAGTCACCATCTATATTGTTATGTTTGTCACTGGGTTATCGCTATGTAGACCCCGAGAGTGCTTGGAGGGTCGTAAAAGCCTATGTCACTATCATCTAACGACGTACTAACTGTCTTACTACCCTATCATCTTACGTATCTTGTATATTTTTCTCAAGTTGAATTAGTTATTAATCAAAATATTTGTGTTGTAATTTTGGTGGTAAAGCCGGCCATTATCTGTCAAGATATGACAATCATCATTTATATTAATTAGGTATGAAGAAAAATGCGCATCTGCCAAATGTTTTTGTAAATATCATCAAAATCGGCGATTTATGGGATTTTAATAGAGTTTCCATTGTTTAAGTAACAAATTATGAAATTTTCGCAAAAATAAAATGTAACTCAAAATTTTGAAGGCGTGTTTTTTTTTTGTTTGTTTTGTTTTCATGTTCGTGGTATTTTCGTTTTTTGAAAATAGTTATTATGTATAGTCTTGATAGTTTTTTGGTAAATTATATCCAACCTAATTCTTACTTTTATGTAATCATTTTCGGAGAAAAAAAGAACACGTAGCCAAGTCAATTTTCAATTGCACATATTCAAGTACACATATATACATATATAAACCCAAACAAAAGCACAATTAGATTAATACTTAACTTTGGTGTTGATGTTCTCTTTTCGAAGAATAGTTGACTTCGAAGTTTTATTCCCTTTTTTGTGAAACGTTGGTTAATTGAAGCGATGTCCTTTAAAAGTGCTGTCTTTCCATTTTGAAAAGTTTTTGTTGACTGTGTTTAAAAAAAAGTCTGCTTATTTATTTAAAAAATTAATATATACTCAAAGGAAGCTTTTTATTCTTAACCAATAAAAAACGTCCTTTTAATTATTCATAAAAATTAAGACTTGTGAGAAGTTATATTTTATTTATTTAAGTTTTATAATTAGTTTTGCTTTATATTGCAAAATTATGTTGATGGAATATTTATTTCTAACAATATCTTAACGAAGTCCTTTAGCTGTTCATCACCGGTCGTGTTTCTCTGTCTCTTTTTCTCACTTACCGACTGTTCACCACCAGTCTCGTTTCACTGTTTCTTTCTCACTCTTAATTGCACCGTCAATACACTGGTTTGCACGATTCTGTAGTGAAGTAACTAACGACATGCCCCTCCCCGCAATGCTTCTTTTATACTGGTTCTTGGCTGATCGAAATTTGCATATGAGACGAGACGCGGGGCCTACAAATTGCACTCCCAACGACGCTTACGCTTCCGTTTTTTCTGTACTTTCGGTTCTCTACACGCAAGATATGTTCGCGCCATTTTTTGAACTTCAAGGTCGGCCATTTTGATCGTCACTTCTTGTTTCTTTCTTTCGGTGTTGCTATGAAAGAAATTCAATTCACACAGCTTCGTTGTCACATTTCATCTCTCGTTCACTCGGTTCACAAGCTGTTTTATTTTTATCCGGCCGTGTACGATTGCTGAATTCACGTAAACGACAACACGCCACTCGTGGTCTCTTTGAACGATGAATCTCAGTTGGCTTGTCGGAGATAGCAGTCTGCAGTTTCTGCCTTTCAGTTTTGTTATATACTCATCTACTGCATCACAACGACACAATAATTAAATAGACGCATGATAAAGACGCAGGAATAAAAGACGCAGGAAGACTTCTTTACAATTATATTTACCTCTCACTTTATTGCAAGGGTTCGAAAGGGTTGTTCAAGGTTAGCATGTGAGAGGGTGCTAGTGACCGAACATAAACTTCATATTTTGACCCCACTGTTATGACCGTCACGTTGTGTCTTTCTTGTTCTTTAGTGCTGTTCAACTGGAGGCCTAGGGGCTCACTCATCAGGGCCCAAAGGCCCCTTCGGCCTGATGTGGTTTTCCCACCACATTTCGTCTATAACTCCGTCTGGAACTCTCCTGGTAACTGCTTTTGGCTCGTCGAACTCAACTGAGTTAAATAATAATTCAACGCCCACATGATCGCCCACTGGATCTTTGAACTCGAATGTTTAATCGTCATCAAGCGGAAATAACTGTCATGCAGTTCATAGGTCACTCTCTTCCGGTGCATCAGTGTAGTGGCACCGTGGGACCTTCACCTTGTCCCATATTATAAGCCTTAATCCGCCCACGCGATCTCTTTCGATTACTGGCCATTGGAATGTGTCACTTCCTTCCGGTGCATCACCTTGGAATAGCATTTTTGGGCCGGGTCGAAGGTCAAAATATAACAGTTTCACTACACTTAAAGATCTTTCGATAAAGAAAGTTATTCCATTTTTTTAGTTTCTTTTTTCTTTTGTTGTCTGTTTGTTTTTAGGGATGTATTAATTTTTCTAGACTTTTTTTCTTTTTTGAGCTTATAAGAATTTTATGTGGTGTAGTGGCCTGAACTACCAACCACATTTTCCCATAATGCATTAGACTATCTTGTTGATAGTCTAACACTGAATAATTTGGCAAGGAAAGACTACATGACATGAAAAGTTAAACTGCAAACATTTAATATTTACATATATGGTAGACAATAATAATTGTCCTAAACCATACTGAATAAAAGCGCAATAGTTGCTCCAAGAACAAGGGGATGAATGGTGGAAGTTACACTTACCTAGGTCTGGTGTAGTGCGAATTCTCGTTAGGTAATTTGTATGCACGTGCTTTTCACATAGCAGAGGCTGAAGTCGACATCCTATCCCAAGGAACTTCTTGGTCAAAAAAGGTAGAACTCGCTTCTCAAACTGTCACATGACCAACAGTGTGGAAATTATTCCTGAATATAAATAAAATGGTTGCGTCTCCCAGTCAATGTGTTAAAATATGTTAGTCGTTCTTGGGTATATATACCCAAATTTGGTATTTAAGATGTTAACAATGTGTTAGACGCTTTTGGGGAGATATGTCTAAATCAGGTGCTTTTCAGTTGTTAAATCTATCACATGGTGTCTTAGTTGTGATCTTAATGAGTCCATTATTTGGTGTTTTTAGTCGTGGGTCGTCGGTAAAAGAGACGACTGCAACAAGTAGAAAGGTTAGCCAACGCGTCGTCTAAAGACGGCTGCATGGCGCCTTCCACCAGTAGCAAGAAAATTTAGGTGTTATCACTGCTGGTCACTGCTGAAAGAGACCAGGCTTCTTTTTTGCCGAGAGGTTTCCATCTTTGCGCATGCGCCGCCCCTTTTCCTGTCAGAGGCTTCTGGGAGTTTCTGCATTTTTTGTATTAATTTTTAATTTAATTTTGTTTTACTTTCATTTTATTTATCTTTATTAATTCCCACAGATAGCAATCCTCGCTATACCTTCGTGTGTCTACCCTAAGGGGTTTAAAGGTTTTGAAGGTCAGGGGCTAAGAGCAAGGCTGTGTTGACGTAAGATATCTGACTCCATATTTTGGTTATTTTATTTTACTCCACGTTGACTGGCCGGCGGAATGCCTTGCCCAAAGAAAGTCCCAAAAGAATTATACAAAAGAAAAGACAGGAATAGATAAGAGACGAAAAAATTTCTTCTATACTTTCCTTTATTTACTGGGTTCAACAACCATTTCGTGGATGAGGGAGTTTTTCCTGAATACATTGAAATGGTTGAATCCCCAGTTAAGGTGTCAAAAAATACGTTAATTCGTTTCCCGTATGTAGGTGTCCGCATTTGGTATTTCGGGCTTCCATAAGGATTAGTTTTCTTTTTGGAAATTTTGTCAAAGTCCGGTAAGGGTTAGTTTATAGTCCAGTAGTGGGTCTTGTATATTTAAGCATAGTGCTGACCGATAGAGAGAGGACTGCTACTGGATGAAGGGACTAACCGACGCTACGTCCAAAGACGTATGCATGGTGCCCAAAACACCAGATAGCAAAATGGTGTTGCTGGTTCGATGGACACTGCCTGAAAGAGAAAGAATATTTTGCTCCCTTTTTAAGAGGAAAGCCTTTTTTCTTTTAGGCATGCATCATCTCCTTTTCCGTTAGAGACCTCTGGGAGTTTCTTCAAATTTAATAGTTTTCTTTTTATTCATTTATTTATTTAGATTTAATTTAAATTTTATCTATTTATTCATTCGTTCCCTACAACTCTCAGGTGTGCGAGATATAGCCCCCAAATCAACTGGTCAGGCCAACACTTGTACTAACCCTACAAAACCCGAAGGCATTCACAAATTACCTATGTATAACCATGGAAACCTTATCGGTGAAAACGAGAAGACCCCAATCAATGGCCCAAAAGGAAACTGTCACATCCAGTGAGATTGACGCCAAAAATGAAGCCCCTACCAAACCTGTATGGAAATCTTCTAGAATACGGAGAACCCCTGACAAATACAGAGACTTTATAATTTGATAGAGAACCCCTGCCCCCATCTTCTTAATACTTTTTGAAAGGGAAAATGTTTTAAATAAAATCCTCCTACCCGGACCATTTCTATCCCGTTCAATTCCATATAGTAATTAAAGTACGCCTAATTATCTCCCCTTCTCGTAGGTGGAGCATCAGCGGGCACGCCATATTTGATTGGATTCAAGTGTGTATTTGGTATTAAAACCTTTTCTAACGATTTATCAGTCTCTCCATCTTCGTCTCTTTTACTATACTTAGTAGCGTAACTCCAATCCTCTTTCTGGTCCTAAAATACCGGAAAACAGTCGGCCTTCCAATCCCAGACGAGGAGAAGAGGGTGTAACCAAATAGTATTTTTCTCTGGTTATTATTTCTTTTCGGGTGTTTTCCCCATCCCCTTATTTTAAATGTCATCATTCATTCGTTGTAAATAGAGAAAACAAAACATCTGACTCTAGGGTTTTAAGTAGGGTGTCATAAGAGAGATTGTGGTATTTTGGTGAATCCGGGGAGTATGGCTAAGCACGGTTGAGTTATTGTAATGAATGTATGGGTCGACGAATGTGACTAGTTAGGGATCACTAGACAATTGAAGACCGCTCCTTCATTCTTGTTTTGATTTCATAGGATTCTATATCCCGAAATATCTATTGTAATATTTATATAATGACATTTCATTTAAATAAATTCTTTTTTACGACGCCTAATTTCGTGTGTTTGTTTACGTTTTGCCGCAGAAAATGACTTTAAAACAAACCCACTTGTTTGTTTTACCTATGAATTTGTTGACCTATATTCTATCAGAAAGAAAAAAATTCAAAACAGTATATTGACATTTTTTATTTACGTTTTTCCGATTTTTTTCATCTTTTTAGCAGGTTCGCGTTTTTGTTCATAACACACACACACACACACACACACACACACACACACACACACACACACACGGTATTAACAAAATTGCGCTTTTTTTCCCGTTAAAACGAATCAGAAAATAATTAGTTTTTATTTATGGTCAAATTTAAGTTATATTTGAAAGATAATAAGATAATAATTATCAGTATTTAACGCAAATTAACATTATATATCTAATTAATTTTCAATACATTTTAAACATTTAAATTCACGAAAAGTTGGAAATTTACTCCACAAGAGCTTCATATTTTTTCAACTCATAAGAATATTCTTTATTGGATATATAACAGGAGGGCACATAATATCACCATTTATACAAAAATGGCAGTTGAGGTTGTAGAGTTCTATTGCCTCTTGGAAGAACATAAAAGGAAGAACAAATAAGTTGACGAAGATATTGATAGTTTTCAATTTGGAAGTTTTATTAACAGCTTGAGACGAAAGGAACCCTTGTGCTGTATGTCACAGGAAGAAGAAATCAGTTGTAGAGTTGAGAAGGAATAAAGTAGCTGAATGTGTAGTGGGTGCATGTTATTGTTTAGTGAATATGTTACTCTCCAATTTGTAGCGAGTGAGAGTGACTTCTCATCCGTATTTTACGGATATTACATTCACGTTTAGTTCCACCACAAATACAACACAAATTGTACAAGTACGTAAAACAAATGGAATATGACAACAAGAAACGTTAAGAAACAAACAATTTAATATTCATAACAAAACAGGAATGAAAATAAATGAGAAACATAATGTGTGAGTGGCCTTTATAGAAATACAGTTATAGCCAGTTAAATGAAAATAGGGTTGTTCACACGTGTGTGTGTGTGTGTTTATATATTAATAAAGTCTATCAAATAAATGGTTCCATGGTTGACCGAAGTAAGTAGGATAAAAATAATTGTATTTACTTATGTATGTGGGTATGTGTGTGTATATATGAATGATGGACCGTAAGTATGGGTCTTTGCTTTCATTAAGTCTGCCTGCGTATTTTCTTAAGATTTTGGTGACAACGTGTCGCATTGGTGAAAGAAAGTCGGAAGCCTTTCTTTTTGAGTCTATATCGCGGCTCTGCTGCTCGTTTCAGGACCTCTAGTGAAAAGTCTTTTTGGGTAGTAAACGGAATGACTTTTTGGCAGTGGAAGAAATTAATGGAATGACTTTGTTGATTAAATTCTTCGTTATTTATACTTTAGTTGTGGACCAAAAAATAGTTTTATTGCAGGTCCGAAAATTTAAGCGCGTAGACATTTCTTGACCAATCAGATTCGTATTTTCACTTATTTGTTTAGAGCCTCGAAATTTTCTGTTAATTAGTTTCTGATCCGGATTTTCTAGAATCTTCTTATAGTATGTTTTTAACTGATTGGTTGAAAAATATAAAAATGTAACTTCAATGCTAATGCGGTTTTGATCCAAAATTTCTAGAATGTTCTTATGTACGTTTTTGTTGATTATTTTAATGCTAAAAATGTGTATTCTATAAATGTCAGAGCAGGAATTGAGATGCTGTCATCAGGACAGGAATTAAAATGCTGAAATCAAAACAGGAGTTGAAAATATCCTATTTGTTTCTCCGAGGATCCGTTGCTTTAAAAGGAAAGATGAATGATGAAAGAATGATTTCCCAGACACCAACGGTCCATAAATTGGATGTGCTCTCCTCATGGTGCTTAGCGGACTGCTCGAAATATGTGAGAGAGAGTCAGTGAAGAAGAGTAAATGTGCTCTCTCATGTTGGCTGGTCTTTCCTGCTGCTAGGAGGCGAAGAGAAGAGTATGTGCTCTGTCGTGTTGGTTGGTCTGTCCTGCTGCTAGCAAGACAGAAAGCGAAGAGAGAGAATGTGCTCTGTCATGTTGATTGGCTTATCCTGCTGTTGGCCAGCGGGGAAGTGAAAAGAGAGAGAACGAGAAATGGTTAGCGCGGCCTTTTATGTTGCCCCGGGGAAGTGACCCGGGCAGAATGGCATTAGTCATTCTCAATGGACGAAATATATAAATTCGAACTCCAATGGCCAAAGCAATTCCCGCACGAAAGAATTTGAAATTCTTTCTGCTACAAAGAACATATTCATATTTAACCTGTAAGTGAAAAGTACGTCAAAATTTTATTTAAGATTATATCTCAAATAATCTAAAAGAAAATTATATTTTCTATTAAATCATAAAATTAAAAGTTCTCAAAATTTAAAAAGAAAATGTAATATTCATAGTTAGGGTATTATTTTCTTCCTTCAGCTCCGAATTTGATTTTTTTTCTTTTGTTCATGCACACCTTTTTCTGATAGAGAAAGTATATGCCATATCCTATATCCCTACCAATTTAATAAAGCCACACAGTGGGGGCAGAGTGATGTTAAGTGACCAAAAAATCAGCAATTTTTTTTGGTTAAATAATCTATAATAAAATTCATTGATTTGTGAATGAATAGTGAATATTTCATTAAAATCAGATCATTCCTTGATTTTTGGCGATTTTTTTTATTATCAAGGGTAGTGATTAGTTATAGAACGTAAGTCCCATGGCAGCCATGTTCATATGTATGAAAAGTGAAGTCAAGAGCGATCCGAAGGCTCCTTTTTTAATAGCTGTTACACCGAGGTGTAGAGGAGGGTGCTACTCCTATCTTTGGATTATTCTATTTTATCTTTTTGGTGACCAAAGTAGAGGGCGACCCGAAGGCTCCCTTTTCTGTAGCTGCTACACCGAGGTGTAGAGGAGGGCGCTACTCCTTTCTTTAGATTGTTCTATTTTATCCTTTTCAATAGCTGCTACACAGTGGCGTAGGGGAAGGCGCTCTATTTTCCCCTGGATTGCTCCACTGGATTGCTCGGAGTGGTGTGTGTACTCTACGTGAAATGCATGTGCGATATTTACGTTTTTCCTTTTTTTTTCCCCCCATTTCCAAGTCAAATGTTATTTTTTTGACACTGTATAATCGTTTTGTAACTATGACCTCACCTTTCTTAAGCCGTAGAAAATCAAGTTTTTTTTTTCTATTTTTAAAACTGATAAATTTCCAGGGAAAATCTTCTGTAAAAGTTGTAGGAAGTGGGTGAAAGTGTTTTTATGGTACCCGACAATTTCATGTTGAGTTTAAATATCTAAAATAAGGGTTTAATATTTCCCACAAGTTTAATGTATAGGTTTGATATAGAGTGTTTAGAAAAAAAGGTTGAATAGGCATATAATATAGGCACATGGATAAAACGAATTAAATGAAGGAAGCCAATGAAACCAATGAGTGAAGATATGAAACAAATAAAAGTTGTAAAACGGCGCGGACAAAATGAACATTTAAAACAAGGCGAATGAACAAAAAAAATTTATATTCTACAACAATAAAACTTACATAGATACATAAAAAATATTACTAACTCTGCTAACAAAATAATAGTGTGTGTATATGTGTGAGCTCGTGTGTGTGTGTGTGTGTAACACAATTAAGCTATAAAAGAATTACATGTCCTTTTTTATGATTAGAAACGGGCAGTTTTTCAGAGACTGGAAGGCGTCTCATAGTCATTGTATATGAATGTCTGCGAGGCCCATCCATGGTGTTGCTTTTCTCTCCTGTATTTACGCTGAAAGGAGTGTGTTGCCGCTGCGAAGAAATTTCGTGAAAGAGGACAAGGGTGTTTGAAGACGACGTATTTATAGAAAGGCGGCTCAAAGACGCAGGACTTGAATTTACGCGCGGACGTAGTTTTAAACATGTCACGTGGTCCTCCTGGCCAATGGTTTCCAGAGACTGAATATTGAGCGTCCGCCATCTTTGTGGGAACAAGTGGCATACCGCCCAAAGTAATTTATAGGAGTGTAAAGTCCTATAAAGTACAAAAATTAGTCAGGAATTAATTTTATTATTCTATCTTTTATTTTTTAGCTGGGACTAATCAAATTTTCAAGTAGAGTCAAATTAAAGAAACTAAAAGCATTTATCTTAATGAGAGAAATAAACACTAACTATAAGTATTTACTAAATTAGACTAGCAAATATTTAAAAGGAGGTTTGCGTCTCATTGGGTACCCCATTCATATTGCCTTGTGTTACATCTAAGCAAAAAACTTGATAAATTACGACTAAACTTTGCTTAGTTGTAGCACAAGGCCTGTGTATGAGGTACCCAGTGAGACTTGAACTCTCTCACAATGGAAACACAGCCTACACAGTCATTAGATCTTTAAAAAATTAAATCGAAAATTTTTTCCAATAAGTAAGTATTCGAATGACCGGTGTAACCCGAAAAATATCCCTTAACTAAAATACGGCGGATATTAATCGCTGATTCATTTTCAAAGGGAAGTAATTCATATCAATTACTTACTTTCTGTTTTTAATGATTTCTTTACTAATATAGTGCAACCCAAAACCTAATAAAGAAAATTTCAGTTAATTTATTGGGGGTATTGTGTACTAATGTGTGATGTGGTAGTTAGAACTGAGTGTGGGCACATCTGAATTAGATGGGCCCTGTCTCAAAGAAGAAAAAAAATTAAATCTATTTTTTCACAAGTAATTTTTATTGCTTAGTATTTTTCTCAGGCAATTTATCAGAAGTTGATGTTCACTTAAACGTCGATGGTAAATTTTTTTTTTTAAAAAAGAAGAGAAAGTTGCACTATAGATTATCCTCTTTATCTTTTAATCTATCATTAATCTTTAAAATGGGAACAAAGGCTTGACAACTTTCTAAAATTTGAGATAATTCTGTATTGTTTGCATGAGTTCATTTTTGTTTTGTTTTAACTTTTATTGTGATCGGTATTGGCTATGATCTCAGCTTTTTGTTCAACCATCTTTCTTCCTTCTTAAAATTTAACGTTAATTCAAAACTTTATCAGTACTCATTTTTACGTAAAGACTTACTACTTACAGATATAAAATACAATCACCAGTCCCTATAATGTCTGCTATCTGATCTGGCTGGCATGTTACAGGCCATGTCACCAACATAGGAATAAACTAGTGACAACCCCCTGCGTATAGGGCTTTTCAGGCTGAGTTATTCTCTTCAATCTATTGATTTTGAAGCAATAAAAATTCTGTCAGACAAGTCATGTGTCCTTGACCCTGCCTAACACAAACCCTTGTAGGAGGGTGAATGTGTTTAAATTCCCCTACTATTTTGATGTTGAGGTTTGATATAGAGTGTTTTGTTTAGAAAAAAGGTAAAATAGGCATATAATATAGGTATAATATAATATAGACATAATATAGGCACATGGATAAAGTATCAAATGAAGGAAGCCAATGAAATAAATGAGTGAAGATATGAAACAAATAAAAGTTGTAAAACGGCGCGGACAAAATGAACATTTAAACAAGGCGACGAACAAAAACAAATTTATATTCTACAACAATAAAACTTACATTGATACATAAAAATATTACTAACTCTACTAACAAAATAATAGTGTGTGTATATGTGTGTTATATTCTGAGTTGTTGATATCAGTGATATGAATGTTGTGGGCGAGAATGCGTATGGTTGCAAAACAAAGAACGTATAGATACTCACAATAACACAGTAATGATGTTGTAGAAAATTTTTATAAATAAATTAAGCACAGAGGACAGAATGGAGAAATATGTTAATAGTTAAAGAATGAGTTCAGGGTGATAGTTACAAAGTTCATGTACTGTACTTGACTCGTGGTGAAGGGATGGTTTTCTAGGAAACAAGGGCAGCGTTCCTAACGGCGGCGATCGTTTGATGTATCGGATGAGAGGCGCCGGACGGTGGCGTAGAATCTTTAACACGAGTCGTGTGAAGGAGCAGTTCTGACTAATAATTATTTGGTCCGTCTATTTATATCTTTTTGTAGGCTCAGAAACGGCAATTTTTGTGCCCCGCGGGAAGCGTTCCGATTGGATATTTATTAATGTATTTTTTTTTTTTTGTTAATTTATCGCAAACGGAAGTTCTGCGCGGAGCCGATGCGTGAACGACTAACTTTTCATTTTGAGTTGAGAACTCGAAGTGGTAACTTCCTTTTTTCTTTTTCTTTTTTTTTTTCTTTTCTCCTTTCTTTTTTTTTTTTTTTTTTCAAATCAAGGCAAGATCTCATCTTGTAACATGTGTGAGCTCGTGAGTGTGTGTGTGTGTGTGTGTGTGTGTAACACAACTAAGCTATAAAAGAATTACATGTCCTTTTTTTATGATTAGAAACGGGCAGTTTCTCAGAGACTGGAAAACGTCTCATAGTCATTGTATATGAATGTCTGCGAGGCCCATCCATGGTGTTGCTTTTCTCTCCTGTTGATTTACGCTAAAGGGAGTGTGTTGCTGCTGCGAAGAAATTTCGTAAAAGAGAACAAGGGTGTTGAAGACGACGTATTTATAGAAAATACGCGTCTTGTAGGTGGCTCAAAATGCAGGACTTGAATTTACGCGTGGACGTAGTTTTAAACATGTCATGTGGTCCTCCTGGCCAATGGTTTCCCCGAGACTGAATATGTGAGCGTCCGCCATCTTTGTGGGAACAAGTGGCATACCGCCCAAAATAATTTATAGGAGTGGAAAGTCCTATACCCTAAATAATTATTTCAACTCATCAATTTTTATTGCTTTGTTTTATTTTCATGTCTTACTATGTTCATTTAGATAAATTTTTCTGGCAGTGTTTGTAATAAGAAAACAAACAAACAAACAAAAAACAAACAAAACAAGATCCCTACCTTGTCTCTTTTTTTAAAATCTGACAAATTTTCCGAGTAGAGGAAAGTCTTCTACAAAACCAAAAAATCAATCACAAAAATAAAAGAAAGGAAATCAGGGCTACTTATGAAAATCAGTCTTTAAAAATCAAATCCATCTCATAACATGACCCAAACAAATAGATTTCTGGCTGAATTAATAAAAAAAAAAATCTCAAATATATTTTTGCTTCCTATTTTTCAAAGAATATATTTTTCTTTCAAATGAAAAAACTAAATTTTGATTGTATATATATATATTTTTCTGTTTGTTTACACTATTATATGAGAGAAATTTATTAATATTACTTTGAGTACAAAAGATTTGAGCTGCATCTAAATTTTGTGTGTGCCTATGTGGGTCTATGATCTGTTCTTCAAATTATTAAGAATAAAAATTCCTTTGGTTCTTATGATATCTTGAACCACTACTTCTGCCCCTTCTTTTTCTTACCCTATCACTTGCATGGATATTTTTACCACTTACCATCCGCTTTGGCTCTGTAATATATATATATATATATATAGATTATGTATATTTAGGCAGCATTTCTTCGTTAATGCAAATTTCATTAAACATAATAGACATTTTATGTCTACATATTTTCTTTTGGATCCGTTCGAATTCCCGTATTACTTTTATTGTATTCTGGGGGAATTGATTTATGTATTGTCCATAGTTGCATGTATCCCTAGTACTTTCTGCCCGACTTTGGGCCATCATCAGGGGAGGATCTACTACAAAAGTGATGTAACTTTTGTTTTAGCATATTACAACTGTGTAAGGGCGTCTTTGCCGTTGAAGGTTGTGGCGTTTGTTTTTGAATGTGATTCTATATTTAGTGCCAGTAGCTAAAGACATTTAAGTACATTAGCACTGGTTTGAAAATTAATTCTATTAAGTGTTGGCTGTAGGTTTCTGATATGTAATGCTTCGAGAATCTGAAGTTTTTGTTTATTATTTTGATGTTCTAATATTGTTGTGTTGTCGGTGAGAATTTTCCGTAGCTGTGTCGTTGGGCATGAATGTTTTTTTAAATGCTGAGCTATTGAACTTGTGTCTGAAAGGTGCATTGTCAGTCTCCTCGACAGGGTAGTTGAGGTTAAACCAACATATATATTATTATTATCAGTTATTAAGTTGTTATTATTATTATTATATATATATGTTGGTTTAACCTCAACTACCCTGTCGAGGAGACTGACAATGCACCTTTCAGACACAAGTTCAATAGCTCAGCATTTAAAAAAACATTCATGCCCAACGACACAGCTACGGAAAATTCTCACCGACAACACAACAATATTAGAACATCAAAATAATAAACAAAAACTTCAGATTCTCGAAGCATTACATATCAGAAACCTACAGCCAACACTTAATAGAATTAATTTTCAAACCAGTGCTAATGTACTTAAATGTCTTTAGCTACTGGCACTAAATATAGAATCACATTCAAAAACAAACGCCACAACCTTCAACGGCAAAGACGCCCTTACACAGTTGTAATATGCTAAAACAAAAGTTACATCACTTTTGTAGTAGATCCTCCCCTGATGATGGCCCAAAGTCGGGCAGAAAGTACTAGGGATACATGCAACTATGGACAATACATAAATCAATTCCCCCAGAATACAATAAAAGTAATACGGGAATTCGAACGGATCCAAAAGAAAATATGTAGACATAAAATGTCTATTATGTTTAATGAAATATATAGATTAGTAAATATATATATATATATATATATATATATATATATATATAATATCCAGTGAGAGTCCGAAGACAGTGGGTGAGAATTATTCTTGTATAGGATAAATGAAGAATATCATATAAATCTATGTGAGTGCTCAATGTATGGCTTTTGTTGCATTACTTATTCCTTTGCAGGGATATAACAAAATTCACATTCAGAGTGTATCTAGTGTAATTAGATGGAAACTCAAACCTGGTTAAGTTGTCATAATAAATTTATTTCGGCGGAGAATATTACTATACACACCGTCTCATCAGATGACTTTTTACATGCCATACTTGTAGTTGCAGCTGACGAGACGGAGAGTATAGTAATATTCTCCGCTGAAATAAATTTATTATGACAACTTAACCAGGTTTGAATTTACATCTAATCACACTATATATATATAAATATATAAATATAGTGTGATTAGATGTAAATTTAAATCTGGTTAAGTTGTCATAATAAATGAATATATATATATATATATATAGGTAATAATTTTTCTATGGAAATGAATTGTAAACCAGAATAAAATAAATTCTCAGTAATTAAGAATTAGGGTAAGTATTACTGATATAAATAAATGCATTTATGATCAGAATTTTTTAATTCTATTAACCAGAATTACAAAAGGATAATCAGTCCCAAATGTTTTATCTTTTTTAATCTTTTATTAATATTCTAAGGTTGGTTAATCTGCCTGGATTAATATTTTGATTCAATGTGTGTTCAAAAATTACTGAGACTGAGGCTGTATTTATAGAGAAAAAATGAAAAATAAATGAAATGCCAGAATAGAGTCATACATATTTGGGTGAGTTAAAAGTTTTGCAATATTTTGCTATGTGCTAGTTTATGGCACATACAGGGTGTCTCAAAATAGATGCAACCCATTAATAGGATTTATCACTAAGACAAGGAATTCCATGTCAGTTGGTGTGAGTTTATGCTTGATCTGGATTCTGGGCACAGCTGAAGAGCCTTCTTTGAGATTCTTTGCAATGATGCACATGAAACACCCAGTTCTTGGAAACATATTCAGAGGGACTTTTTCGGACTCTTTCCGACAGAATCTCTCACCACATCCACATTGTCAGGACATGTTGATGTCGACTTCCTGCCAGATCTGGGATTTTCTGCCTTCTTGTTGAGGTTGTGTACTGACTCTGTGGCTTGAAATTTGAGTACCTAATGATAAATTTGGTTTTTCTGGGGATAATTGTTAAAATCAAACTTCCTGCAAAATTTTGCTCGCATAGTTTTGAATGATTTTGCCTCAAATAATTGATGAAAAATATTTTTTCCTCTCTCGTCAAAGGCATTGTGACTGAAACAAAAAAAGAACACAATATTATTATTAGTAGAGTTATTAGCAGTCACATGGGTCATGTTTATTAAGACACCCTATATTAGCAGTCATATGGGTCCTATGTATATTGAGACACCCTATATTAACAGTCATATGGGTCCTATGTATATTGAGTCACCCTATATTAGCAGTCATATGGGTCCTATGTGTATTGAGACACCCTATATTAGCAGTCACATGAGTCCTATGTATATTGAAACACCCTATATTAGCAGTCACACGGGTCCTATGTATATTGAGATACTCTATATTAGCAGACATATGGGTCCCATGTATATTGAGACACCCTATATTAACAGTTATGTAGGTCCCATGAATATTGAGACACACTATATTAGCAGTCACATGGGTTCTATGTATATTGAGACACCCTATAAGCAGTGAAATGGGCCCTATGTATATGGGGACACCTTATATTAACAATGAAATGGGTCCATAGTATATTGAGACACCCTATGTTAACAGTCATATGGGTCCCATGTATATTGAGACACCCTATATTAACAGTCATATGGGTCCCATGTATATTGAGACACCTTATATTAGCAGTCACATGGGTTCCATGTATATTGAAACACCCTATATTAGCAATCACATGGGTCCTATGAATATTGAGACACCCTATATTAGCAGTCACATGGGTCCTATGTATATTGAAGCACCTTATATTAGCATTCACATGGGTCCCATGTATATTGAGACACCCTATATTAGCAGTCACATAAGTCCCATCTATACAAAGATGCCCTATAACTGAAGCAGTTCAAGCTGTGGTTGGTTGTGTTATGGTTATTGGTGCACTGACTTGTGCATTGTTTCCCTGGGTATATGATTTGAAAGCTGCACAGATGAATGTGCAGTGTAGTCTAATTTATGAACTTATACTTTACGAGTTTGAAATGGGCTCGGATGCCATGGAATCAATCTTTGTTGTATGAAAGGTGAAGGTGCAGTTAATCACAGTGACCAGATGATTCAAGAATTTTTACTCGAGTTGCAAGAGCCTCACCAATCAGCTAAGGTCAACTAAGGCTTAAAACTGTGGATTCTGAGGTTGTGCTCCAAGCCATTGAAGCAAATCCAGTGAGTTGCACTTGGAGAGTATCAGGCGAGCTTGGCATCTCACAGTCCAGCTCACCTAACTTAACTTGAAGAATAAAGCATGTAATTTACCAAAATATTCAAAAACTTACGTCTCACTTCAATAATGATAATCTATAGAATAATATACACAAAAATCAATAAATACATATGTTTTTGAAAAGAGGAATTTCAAGAATTAAAATTCAGCCAATTTGGCTGGGGCTGTGGAATATGCCAATTGCACCTCTGCAGAGGAGTAAGATCCCCATAATAAGTGTCTTGGATATGACACTAAACCATCTGATGGTGAGGCTCCTGTCTTGGAGATTTGGAGAATATGGAATACCTCTTCATTAATCCCAGATTCATTTTGCCCTGGAGTGGAAGTACCTGTTAGAACCCCATCTATCGGTCAAATAAAGCTATTTAATCTTTTATTTGAGATTGTTATTAATATCAAATGGAATTATTAGCGTTAAATAGCATTAAACTGTGTCCAAACAAATCAGATGTGGCTCATTTGAAAATAATGTTCAATAGAAACTAATAAATTACAACTCATGTATAATGTGACACGATGGTGGGCATTTGTTTTGTGGGTGTGGGTAAGTGCCAGTCAGAGGATTCCTTTGTCTGTTTTACCGTGAAACCCACACAAAGGGCTTGCGTGTGAGACATCCTATGAGACTGGAAGAAGATGAGGAAAGGCAATGTCCCAGAGCAGTGAACAGAGAGGAGTTAGTGACAGTTAGAGAAAGGCGACAGTCAGAGAGAGGCAGCAGAGAGGTGTAATGGTTATCATCGTAGGAAATGGACACGGCGACACAAGTTCAAATCCTGGATGAGACTGATAGTATTTCACATAGCACTAATACCCTTGGGAAAGGTATGAATCCAATTATTCTCCCTCCAGCTATGGGTAAATAGTAGGGCAGACTGGGTTCTTCAGCCTTGGTGAGGCAACTAGTCTAGGAGAAGGAAAACTCTGAATTCCAACCTGTTAAACTCCACTTGAAAATTGACCTTGAGTCATATCCTGCCCGAGTGGAGGGGTTGGTAAATATGGAGAGAGGCAGCTGCTGAAGGAGGAGTTGGGACTTGTGGACCCTGAGGCTGGGTCGGCCAGCACGAGAGGATGAGTCAGCGTTCCTGGTAGCTGTGTGGATACATGCTCGGGACAGCCACAGATTCACAGAAATGCCAGAAAAGTGTCAAAAAATTCTCCCTTCTTACGTTTAGGGCTAATCCAAGTCCATGCTTATTTGTTCTTCTTTCTTCCACTCTCGGTTATATATGTTATATCTGTTGCATGTTTGTAAAACATGTGAAATGCCTTCAGCTGGAGATGAGAGAAACTACTAGATGATTGAATGGTCATGAGCTGTTTTAAGAAGTTGAGATAGTGGGGACCAGCCGTGTCGGGCATATTGTCACAATATAATATATATGTATAAACAGGATTTGGTTTTAAATAACCATAAAAGGTTGATATGGCATTAAATGTTTTCTTTGTAAATTTTTTTTTGAATTTCTATATCGAAATAAGAAAAAGAAAAATTTTAAAGAATGAAATTTCCACCTGTAAAACGTACAATATAATCCCTCAAATCTGGATAATAGAATATCTGAAAATGTTTAAAATATCAGAGAAAGTTATAAACTTTATTAAGTGAACTATGGAAAGCTGGAAAGTAGTGTAATATAATTAGAGACTCCAGTTGATTGTTTTAGTAGTAAGTTGTTTCCTCACTAGATTTAGAGGTCAACCACAGGACAGTGGAAAATGAGGGACATATATAAGAAAGAGATTTATGGCAGTAAGAGAGAGAGAGAGTGAGAAAGAATGGCACTACGACAAGGGAGAAACGAATAGGCAAGTGAACTGCAGGCTCCCAAAATCCAGGTCATGATAGCAGTGGACGCTTGGTTTAAAGATAGAAACGTATCAGCTAAAAATTGACCGCTGGCTGTGATTGGCTGAAAAAAACTCAAGTGGAAAGGGCTGTTGAAGTGGGTATGGGATGGAAAGCAAGAAGGAAAAGTTAGTTGTACATGTGATGTGACGATGTGAAGACAGGGTTGAAAATTATGGCACCCATTTTGGGTGAGTACCACAGTCTGCGCTTACCTCTATCATCCTGCGACGATTTATTGCTCTCTGACTATCTAAAGCAGCTGACCCATTTCCCTCTCTGTTTTCTTTCTCTTCAGTGACTACTAAGAAGGATAATAGTGAATAAACTTTTGTATTAGTAAGCCAAGATGGCGTTTTGTGTTTTTGTGACTTTTTCTTACAGTGAGGTTACAATCCGACTGTGTAGTGCTACACTCATAGACTATTTAGAACGGTGGTGTTATACATGTCTTTGTGGTGCTGTAGTTCTACAAGGGTCTGCTGAGAACCATAGTGGTGTAAGCATCTGTTAGGTGTCATAGCGTTTGAGTCAAAATATCAGCTGAAGAAGAAACCCTAACAGAGGTAGAAATCCAAAGAGAAATCTTACAGAGATACTCACTCTAACCACTAGTATTTGTTATAACAATGATACCACAAATTTATTTGCTAAAAAAATGCCAAGGAGGCCACAGATTTAAAAGGTTGCAAGATAAACCACCTAATGTACATAAATGATATTAAGTTTTTTACCCAGAATGAAGTACAATAAGAATTCTTGATAGAAACTTTTAGAATCTTCAGCTTTGATATCGGAATAGAATTTTGAATTGAAAAATACACCATCGTTTATCCAAAAAAAGGTTGTGGAAGATGAAAGTGACGGTGGTACTAATTGTTGTTGATATCCTTGGAACAGTCCCCAAAAGCTTGCAGTCGCGCTATTACGTTCACTTTTGGGCAAATACCCTTGGGAAAGGTATGAACCCCCTTTTCCTCCCAGCTATCAGTTAAATAGTACCACTACTGTTCTTCTAGGAGAATGGCTTTGGCATTAAATAACCTACAAAGGTTGATATGCCATTAAACAAAGAAACCAAACCAAACCAAACCTTGATATGTCACAATCACTTTCGGACAAATACCCTTGGGAAAGGTATGAATCCCCTTATCCTCCCAGCTATGTGTTAAATAGTACCACTACTGTTCTTCTAGGAGAATGGCTTTGGCATTAAATAACCTACAAAGGTTTATATGCCATTAAACAAAGAAACCAAACCAAACCAAACCAAAAACTTGGAAAGGGGACGGAAAGAGAAGGATAAGACCATCCAGACGACTAACTCTAAAAGTTATTACCAATTGGGATCAGAGTGGATCTTGGAGTAATAGCAATGAAGGGGTATTCCACATTCCCCAAAGGACTGGAGTCTCACCATCACATGCAGTTTTGGTCATACCCAGAATACTAGTTCTATTTGACTCATAGATAGATGGGACGCTAACTGTTACTACCATTAAGAGTCAGAGTGGACCTGGGAGTAATGGCTATAAAGGGTTACTCCACATTCCCCAGATCTCCAAGACTAGTGCCTCACTATCAGATGGTTTAATGTCATATTCAGGATACTTGTTGGGTCGGGGTCTTACCCCTCTGCAGAGATGCTTTTGGCATAGTCTACACCCCAGCCAATTGAGCTGATAAATTATGATATCATCATCCTCATCAAGGTGGGCTGAGGACACAGATTCCTTTGACTATCTCTTGCCATCCTTCCCTATTGCTCTCGGCAAATCCTCTAGACAGCATCCAGTATACATACTAATGAATTTAAGATTTTGCTAGTTGGACAACACTGGTTTCATTTATAGGAATTCATATGAGAACTTTGCTTATGAATTTGTCTTTACTTTTCCAGCAGTACCCAACATGTCTTGTTCATCTTAATTGGATGGTTTGTGAGATGGAAAGTAAGTGGCCGTACAGCTGCTGTTTTGTTGGGTGCTGCTTCCAAGATTTGTTCTTAACAGCATGCAGTATCCTTGTGTAGTTCTCATCTAGCTTTTTCTCTAAGTGTTTCATTAAAGCCAATGTGGTGCAACCATTCAGTAGTACTGATATGGTTAAAGCTTGGAAGAATTCCCGTTTTGTTTTATCAGAGAGATTAGGTTTGGTTTGGTTAATGGCATATCAAACTTCATAGGTTATTTGATGCCAAAGCCATCCTTGTAGAAGAACAGCAGGGATACTATTTAACCCATAGCTGGGGAGAATTAGGGGGTTCATGTCTTTCCAGAGGGTATTAGTCTAAAAGTAAAAAATAGTATGACTCGAGTTTGAATTTGATCACCTCAAGGCCTTAGTCCAGCACTTTAGTCATCATGCCATGGTACCCTTCCTCACCGAGTGATCAGATCAGATTAGTCATATAATTTATGCAAAAATTATAATAAAACATGCAATTTAAAGAATGCATAAAGAAAATTTTAAAAGTTTTCTTTGTATCAAAATAAGAAAAAGAAAAACTTACAAAACATCAGAATTGCCTCAAGTACTTCTTGTAAATTTAATTTGTTTAATCACGATAAAAGCAAATATCTTATATCTGTTTCTTTTTTTTCAGTTATCAGAAAATCCATGAGGCCAATCCAAGTTATGGAGGTACAGACCAAAATTCAGCCCCTCCAATGCAAAGCACATACCCTGGAGGACAACCCCCTGCACAAAGTGGATATCAAGGTGGACCACCTCCTCCTGGACAAGGAACTTACCCACCACCAGCAGGAGGACCACCACCTCCAGGTCAAGGAACTTACCCACCAGCGGCAGGAGGACCACCACCTCCAGGTCAAGGAACTTACCCACCACCGGCAGGAGGACCACCACCTCCAGGTCAAGGAACTTACCCACTACCAGCAGGAGGACCACCACCTCCAGGTCAAGGAACTTACCCACCACCAGCCGGAGGACCACCACCTCCAGGTCAAGGAGGATACATCCCACCAGGAGGGTATTCTGGTGGAGTACCACCACAGGGTCAGTATCCCAACCAAGCTGGAAATGCTGGAGGCCCAACACCTCAACAAGGTGGATACCCTCCACAAGGAGGATATCCTGCACAAGGAGGATACCCTCCACCAGGAGGATATCCTCCACAAGGGGGATATCCTGCACAAGGAGGATACCCTCCACAAGGTGGATATCCTCCACAAGGGGGATATCCAGGTGGACCTCAAACTGGATACTCTGGAGGACCTCCTCCACCACAAGGTCCATATCCTCCTCAGCAGGGATATCAAAATACACCTCCACCTACTCAGAGCGGAAACCAATATGGAGGCTATTCTGTGACACAAGTTACAAATACCAATGCACCTCTTTCTGCAACTACTGCACCGACAGCGGCTGGAAAACCCACATCATTTCCTCAAGGATTTCAGCGTAAGATCAATTTACTTGTTTTCTGCTGTTCCATCTATCTATCTATCCTACTCAGTCTATCTATCTATCTATCTATTTATCCTACTCAGTCTATTCACATCTATCTATCTATCTATCTATCTATCCTACTCAGTCTGTTCATATCTATCTATCTGTCTATCTATCTCAGTCCGTTCATATTTCCCCCTTGTCAATTTACATCTATCTATTCATTCACATCTATCTATCTATCTATCTGTTCCTTTCTTTCTCTGTTCATATATGTCTTCCAACTTAGTCTTTCTTTGTCTGTTTATTATATTTCTATCTTTCGTTTTTTTCTTTATCTGTCAGTCTGTTAAAATCAATTTTTAAATAACAGATAAATTGTTTGATCTGTACGAGAGAATCACATCTATTTTTTCATGTGCAGCTCCTCAGTTTGATGGTGACACTCCAGAGGATGAGATGCCGATCCCAGACAGACCTCCACCCCAGATGAACCCTGTGGCTGGCTATGAAGGAGCTGGTTTTACCGTTGGAGGTTAGTCTTAGTCGTTCGTATTCTTATTTGTATAAATCTATAGAAAAACATCCATATTTATTTGTTCTACAAAGACATGAAGGTCATGGTTCATTCATCCAATGGCAATACTGATTTCTTTGACAATGTCGTTGGAGTCTTGCAAGGAAATACATCGACACGATTTCTGTTCATAATCTGCCTAGATTACATTCTGTGAACGTCAATAGATCTCTGGCCTATAGGGATGGATGGTGAGAGAGAGTGTCAGGGGAATCAATGCTCTCAGCATGCCTTGCTGATAATTATATGAATAATGTTTAAATCAATTCCTGACCACTGATGATCCCTCTCTTGTTTATTTTCTGTGCTTCTAGTATCATCATCATCATCATCATGCCGTGCTGCTAGCACGGATATCCCTGATCCTCTCTCGCCATTTCTCCCTATCGTTCATCGCCTCTGGCAGGTCTTCAGGGCTACATCCCGTATCCTCACATAACTGCTGTGTGTAGGTTCGAGCTGGTTGTCCTGCTTTTGCTTGGCCATATGCGGGGGTCCATAGGAGTACATCACTTATGAGCTTGTCCTTGCTTCTCCCGCAGTGTCCTGCATGTCTGGTTCGTCTAGCTTGGATAGTTTTTGAGATGGGAGGCAGGCGGCCGTATAGTTGGTGCCTTGTAGGGTGTTGCTGCCAGGACTTGTTCAGTATTGCTTACAACATTCTTGTGTAATTGCCATCTAGCTTCTTCTCCAGTGATTTAGTTAGCGTCCAAGTAGTGCATCCATATGGCAGTATTGACACGACTGCTGCCTGGAAGAAACTTCATTTTATCAGTCAGGTTTGATTTCCATATGATCGAAAGCCTATCAATAGCTGTCCATGCCTTTGTTAGCCGTGTGTCAATGTCTTTTTCGGTTGATGAGATGCTGCTTCTAGTATAATAAAAAACAAAAAAAATTATAAAAGTTAAAACAAAATTAAAAAAGGATACAAATTAAATCAAAATGCTTAACATTATGGAAATGGAATCAATGACCCAAGTTCAAATCCTGGACAGGGTTAGGGTCAGAAAGGCATGAATCCATCTGTTCCCACTAGCTATAACTAAATAATAGGACAAACTGAGTTCTTTAACTTTCGGAAGATAACCAGTCTTTTAGAATGAAAACTTTGAATTCAAACCAGCTTTACTTCTCTTAAAAATTCACCTTGCATCACATCATGGCAGAGGGATTTGGTAAATAGATATAAGTTAAATAAATATATAATTTCTTAGATTTTTAATGTACGTTCTGAGTCGCACTTAGGAAAACAATTATCAGTGTAAGAAATGAAATTCAAGTAAAGTTGTTTACATTTCATTTCATAATATCTTTGGGAAAGGCATGAATCTGTTCTTCCCCCAGCTATCTGTAAGTTATGGGGCAGACTAGGTTCTTTAGCCTTGGTTAGACAACCAGGTTTGGAGAAGGAAAGTGCCTGTATTCAAACCAGCTTTACTCTTATCATTAAGGGTTTTTGGACTATTGTCTTCATTTTTATTGTTATTTCGAAAACCCTTAATGAAAAAAAAATCATCAAGCTTCGTCTCAGAAATTTAGACAACCAGCTTTACTCTACATAAAAATCAACCTTGTGTTACCTATTAAGGGGTTGGGTAAATACAAACATATCTTACAATTTATATTCCATTGCATTGATTTTGATACTGAATAACCTAACAATGGTTGACATGCCATAAAACCAACCAACAAACCAACCAACCAGCCAGCCAACTTTTTGGACTCACTTCCTATAAATGAACATACATTGATTGTTGGTATATTGTTTTAAATCCTTTTTTTGTTTTGGTATTTCAGATTTTTTCCCTCCACCCACACCATTCCAGTGTCCAGTGCCTACTGCACCACCTGAAGTGAGACAAGAAATTCCAGAGTGAGTTCCAAAGATTAATAAGTGTTTCTTAGTTTATTTTCTGTGGCTTTTAAGGTATCCCAATGTTCTATGTGAAAGAATAATCTCCATAATAGCTATAATATTAGTTCTACCTGATATAAAATAAAGTTGTCTCCCTTTAGTCGAGGGCGATCCGAAGGCTCCCTTTTCAATAGCTACTACACCAAGGTATAGGGGAGGGCACTACTCCATTCCCTGGATTGCTTCAATTTACCCTTGATTCATACCTTATAATGCTGAGTGTTAAGCAAGGTGGCATCAAGTACCATTTTTTAAATCTTTGGTATGACTCGACCTGACCATTGATGAACACTCTATTCATTATGCCAATAGCTTACTATAACTCTTTTAGAGATTTATTTCCTCTCTCTCGCCATTTTCCTTGTCACTTCCAAATGCAAATTAATGCAAGAATGTTTTTTCTTTCCTGAATGAATAGCTCTGATTCCCTAACTTGTGTCTCTTTACACACACACACATATATATATATATATATATATATATATATATATATATAAGTAAAGTTAGCGACCATAGTCGAGGGCAACCCGAAGGCTCCCTTTTCATTGGCCCGACCTGGGATTGAACCCTGGTCTCCTGGGTCATTGGCGAACACTCTACTAACTAGGCCAATGAGCCAGTTATATATATATATATGTGTGTGTGTGTGTGTGTGTGTGTGTGTGTGTGTGTTATTCGGTCCAGTTAAACCGAAGTTGGGAGTAATTCCATCCAGACAAAAAAACCATTCAACAGTGAACATTAAATTTTCCTGGTAAAGAGCTCAATGTAACTGGCATTACAGAGCAATAATTTCTTTAAGAAAAAAACAAAACCGGTCACATTAGGATTATAAATTTATCTCCATCCTGTTATGGGTTTTGATATAAATCAAAAACACAAAAAAAAATTAACAGGACTTCTTCAGATCTTATGGATAAAGTAATTCAGAATAGACACAGGAAAGAAGGGTGGCAGGGGATAGAAGAGGGGTGAAGAGTTTTTTTCCTCCTTTAGCCCACTTATGGTTTTTTTCATCTTATTGCCGGTTGGAATTTTAGTAAATTAATTTTTTTATTTTTTAAAGTTCTAATTTATTTTCGACTTAAAACTCCAGATTTAATACTAATTTAGATAACATAACTTTATTTGATAACTTTACGTAAGGATACAGTAATACTTATATTAAATTAAATTCAAGATTTAAAATTAGAATTTTTTAAATTTCAATTTCATTTTCAAGCTTATTAATTCAGTTAACCTTTTATTGAATAGTACGTATATATGATATGGTTTCTTCACATTTTTTATTTTATTTTATTTTTTTTCATATTTATTTAGAAAAACCCTCAAAATTCATATCACCTTCTCTCCCTAACCCAAATTTCTTTTGCCTTTTTTACTTTTTTTTGTTTTTTATTTTTCATTAAGTAAAGACCAGACCCTTTGTTTTTCCTGTCTGGTTGACAAATGACATTCAATTCCTGCATCAAGATGTATCAATTTTTGACTTCTTCCTTTCCACTAATTTTTTATGTAATGGCAAACAAACTTATAAACCCAAATGAAAGAGATAAGTAAAAAATATAGAAAAAAGGAATAAATTGATTCGGGGGAAGAGAAAATTATCTACTATAAACAACTTACATGGGAATTAATAACCTCTTAACAAATATAAAATTATATTATAAAATATTATATCCTATATTAATACTATTTTATTAAAAAACCTAAGAAAAGTGTCATTTTAATTCTATTCAATATGATTGATCACATAAAAAAAATTATACCAGTTACTGGTAAGACATTATCTAAAATTATAAACAAATACATAATAATATTATATATTCTCAAGATTACAATTATATCTTACACATTATCATGATATTATTACTAAACCTCAAATCCTTAAATTTATCAATAAAATCATATCAAGTATTATAGATAATACCATATTAAGAATTATCATCATAATTAATATTACTATTACAATTATTACTATTAATCATTAAGCCTATTAACATTATAGTTATAATAAATATAAATAACATTAATGCCAACAAAAACAAAAAAACAACAGATATCAACAACTACCACAATATGTTATTACTAAATGTTGTAATTTTACAGTAAAAATCATTTGCAATGCATTTTTATAGTAAAAATCATTGGGCAATGCATTTTTACAGTAAAAATCATTTCTAATGCATTTTTATAGTAAAAATCATTGGGCAATGCATTTTTATAGTAAAAAATCATTTGCAATGCATTTTTATAGTAAAATTCATTTCCAATACATTTTATAGTAAAAATCATTTCCAATGCATCTTTATAGTAAAAATCATTTCCAATGCATTTTTATAGTAAAAATCATTTGGCAATGTATTTTTATAGTAAAAATCATTTGGCAATGCATTTTTATAGTAAAAATCATTTCTAATGCATTTTTATTGTAAAAATCATTGGGCAAGCATTTTTATAGTAAAAATCATTTGGCAATGCATTTTTATAGTAAAAATCATTTCTAATGCATTTTTATAGTAAAAATCATTTGGCAATGCATTTTTATAGTAAAAATCATTTCTAATGCATTTTTATAGTAAAAATCATTTGGCAATGCATTTTTATAGTAAAAATCATTTCTAATGCATTTTTATAGTAAAAATCATTTGGCAATGCATTTTTATAGTAAAAATCATTTCTAATGCATTTTTATAGTAAAAATCATTTGGCAATGCATTTTTATAGTAAAAATCATTTCTAATGCATTTTTATAGTAAAATTCATTTCAAATGCATTTTTATAGTAAAAATCATTTCCAATGCATTTTTATAGTAAAAATCATTTGGCAATGCATTTTTATAGTAAAAATCATTTCAAATGCATTTTTATAGTAAAAATCATTTCCAATGCATTTTTATAGTAAAAATCATTTGGCAATGCATTTTTATAGTAAAAATCATTTCTAATGCATTTTTATAGTAAAATTCATTTCAAATGCATTTTTATAGTAAAAATCATTTGGCAAAGCATTTTTATAGTAAAAATCATTTAGCAATGCATTTTTATAGTAAAAATCATTTCTAATGCATTTTTTTAGTAAAAATCACTTCAAATGTATTTTTATAGTAAAAATCATTTGGCAATGCATTTTTATAGTAAAAATCATTGGGCAGTGAATTTTTATAGTAAAAATCATTTCAAATGCATTTTTATAATAAAAATCATTTGCAATGCATTTTTATATTAAGAATCATTTCTAATGCATTTTTATTGTAAAAATCATTTCAAATGCATTTCTATAGTAAAAATCGTTGTGCAATATATTTTTGTAGTAAAAATCATTTCTACTATTTTTATTGTAAAAGTAAATTTTAATACTTTTTTATAGTAAAAATCATTTTCAATGTGTTTTTATACTAAAAGTTATTTGTAAAGTATTTTTATCACAAAAATCATTTTCAGTGCAGTGTTATTGTAAAGATTACTTGCACCTGAAAGGGTTCGCAGTAGAGTGTAATAATATTTTATTCTTATGGTATCATAGAAGAGATGAATATAAGACAAACTGATTCCTTGCCCAGTCGGCTAGGGATGTAGAATACATCGACTGCTTCTCTGGTGAAGGGTAAGACCTCCTACTGTCAATGAGTGTCCTGATTATGAAACTAAACAATATGATTGTGAAGTTCCAGTAGTGCTGGAGCTTTGGGGAAAGCAGAGTACTCCTTCATTGCCATTGCTCCCAGGTCCACTTTGGCTTGGAGTGTTAGCACCTGATAGGGTCCTTTCTATGGGTCAAATAGAATTAACCTGTGTACTTATGCTAAACTGAATTGTTTGAAATAGAATTGTTTTGACATTTAACTGTGTGTAAACAAAAACTATACTTATACTAAACTGAATTGTTTGAAATAGAACTATTTGACTAAACTGAATTGTTTGAAATAGAACTGTTTTGACATTTAACTGTGTGTAAACAAAAACTATACTTATACTAAACTAAATTGTTTGAAATAGAACTATTTGACTAAACTGAATTGCTTGAAATAGAAATGTTTTTGACAATTAAACTGTGTATTTATGCTAAACTAAATTGTTTGAAATTGATTATTTGTATAAAAATGGATTTGGGATTAAATAACCAAAAAAGGTTGATATGCTATAAAACACAAACAAACAAACAAACAAACAGATTTCTTTGCTTGTTTTGCAGAGTTGCTTCTTGGAAAGAAGATGATGTAAGAAGTGCTCTTTTGGATTATATTTCTGGAAAGAGGTGCTATGGAACGGGTACAGCGAATGACATGAACATCAAAGAAATTCTGAACACCAGTGCCTTCCATGTAAGTAGGATTGTCTCTTGTCATGTCACTGAACCCCTCTGCTCGGGCAGGATATGACTCAAGGTCAATTTTTTTAAGCGGAGTTTAACAGGTTTGAATTCAGAATTTTCCTTCTCCTAGACTAGTTGCCTCACCAAGGTTAAAGAATACAGTCTGCCCTACTATTTACCCATAGCTGGAGGGAGAATAATTGGATTCATACCTTTCCCAAGGGTATTAGTGCTATGTGAAATGCAATCAGTCACGTCCAGGATTTGAACTCGTGTTGCCATGTCCATTTCCTATGACAATAACCATTACACCACGGGGACCTCCACTAACACCACGGGCACCGCCAATTACATTCACATTCAGAAGCAGTTGTGCATTCTCAAAAGCTGACATATAAAATGGTTTGGGTAGATTTTCCAACTGTGTCTCTCTATTTGATAAATAACAAAACCTTCTTTAGGTTAGACTACCCTATTGGCAGGTACAAGAATACATTGACTGTAACCTTCCTGCTGGAGGTTTTGACCCCAACCAAAAAAAGGAGTGTCCTGACTATGACACTAAACTGCATCTGATGATGAGGTTCCAGTTCTGGAGATCTGTTGAGTGTAGAGTACTATTTCATTGCCGTTACTCCCAGGTCCACTCTGACTCAGAGTGATTGTACATCTCAAGGTGAAATAGATCTGTTTAAAGAATATTGTATCTAATTGGACCGTGTGCCAAAAAAATTCCTCTTAATAAACAACTCTACTTGAAAAATGCAAATATAATGTTTGCAAATTCCTTTAGACATAAAATAACTCTTAAAAGGTTGTCATGCCATTAAAATCAATCAATTAGTCAATTAGTCTTAGAGACAGAGTCAGAGATAATGCAATCAAAGGAAAAATAATTTGTAATGTGCTACCTTCCCACTTCTCACAACCTCAGTGCCCTGCTATGTTGGACATGACTGACAGGGAGAGGTCAAAAGGTGAATCATCTGAACTCTCATGATTTAGAGGCTAGAGGCTGTTAGGCAAAACTTTTGTAGATTATGAATAAGAGAATAACATATTAATGTAAAGTGAAGACGGTTATTTGGAGCTAAGCTATGTAGGTGGTGGTGATGGTGCTGCTGCTGCTGCTGCTGAAAAATAAAGACTTTTCCATCATTGACAAAGAAAACTACTTCACACATTTTGATATCCTTCTTTCTGGTTTGAAAAACTTGTTGTTTCCGAAATAAATGTGAGAGTGCTTTTAAAAAAATATTGTTTTTATGTGTATCTCTTTTTCTCTTGTCTTCATTTTTTTGATCGTTTTGAGATCTTTCAAGAACTCACACGATAATAAATCCATTTTTTATAAGAGAGAGTCTCTCTGTGGTGTAGTGGCTAATGTGCTTGACTGTGAATTTGTAGTCAACAAGTTCAAACTCTAGTCATGCTACTGCATTCTCTTTTGGACTAATGCCCTTGAGAAAGGTACGAAACCCCCTTATTACCTCTCCCCAGGTATGGGTTAAATATACCACTATTACATTTCTACAAGGATGGTATTGGCATTAATTAACCCATAAAGGTTGATATGTCATTAAATAAAAAAAACGAAACTGACCGAATTCGAAAAAGTCCAAATTCAAATTTAATAAAGATAAACCTTATACGTGTGCATTTAATAAGTTTCCAGACTGTTTTTGTACAGGCATTTAAAATTGTTGTGGACTCTTGAAAATTCAGTATGATATTGCTATACATCCTATGAGATGACTGGCCAATTTTTATGATTTCAGATTCAAATGAACAGCTACAGCAGCAATTGGAATACACCCTACTAGAGTCTGATTGTCACAGCTGATGAATTTCAAAAATGCAAACTGGACGTGAGGACACTTTAGAAGAACGATATGCAATAAAATTCTGTTTTAAACTTGGAAAAAATGCCACAGAAACATATGGAATGCTTCAGACTGCTTTTTGATCATCTTGCATAAATTGAGCATCAGTTTTTGAGTGGCATAAGAGATTCAAGGAAGGCAGGGAGCCTGTGAGGGATGATGAGAGGTGTGGGAGGAGTAAGGAAGTCAATACACTAGAGTTGATTGGCCAAAGGGTTTGGGTTAGAGTTACTATGTTGAGATAGGAAGTGGCCAGCACTCTTCAAATCGGGTCAGTGGCATTTCCAGCAGGACAATACAACTTAAAAAAAAGACTTGAAGGTAGAATAGCCAAAAATTTATAAGAAAAACAAAAATTCCTAAAAACAATGAGAAAGCTAGTTTGAACGAATCAATGTATAATAGTAACAGCCTCTCATCTTAGAAAAAAGACTTGAAGGTAGAATAGCCAAAAATTTATAAGAAAAACAAAAATTCCTAAAAACGATGAGAAAGCTAGTTTGAATGAATCAATGTATAATATTGACAGAATAAACATGAAATTGATTCTCAGGAATTGTGCTCTCTTCCCACTGGTTTAATGGTATCTTTTTTTTGCTTTTCAAAGAGCCCAATACCTTTACAAGTAATGGCTTGCTTAATCTGCTGCCCTGTTTTTCATGTCAGGTTGTTTATTCCTGTAATGTTTAGTGTGTACTTAAACTGGTCCTCATAGCCATGTTTTGATATGAATTGAAATTACATAAAAAAAAAAGAAAAGATAAACCCTTTTATTCCACTGATCATTTATTAGTGGGAAATGTCTTTTATAAAGTTTTGAAGATTAGCATTATTATATTATTTCATTTCAGTACACATTAGAGACCTTCACAGAGAGTCGTCAAGTCAGTTGGGAACATGAACCATACAACTGTAAGTAAAATGTTGGCTCTAAATTCTTCAATTCACAACTAAAAGATATTGTCTTGAAAAAACAAAATTGTCTTTTTAACTGTACATACGAAGGTCATTCAATAAATAAGATGAAATATTGCCTAAAGAATTGGCTGTAGGAAACACTCTTGACCATTGCGCCTTTTTCAAAGAAAATAAGGATGGGTTTTTAGTGTTTCGGGAAATTGTTAATTTCTCTAACACTATATATTATTAGGCAACACAAATGAATAACGAAACTTCTTTTTTTAACAACACAACAAAGAAAGGTTTATTATAGTAGCAGGCGTAAAGGAGTGAGAGTGAGAAAGTGTCTCTTTTGTGTTGCTGGTCAGTATGTTGGTCCTTGGTTTGTAGGAAGCGTGTTTGAAGCTAACAGCAGCGGGTGTCGCTTGTCAGTATGTTGGTCCTTGTTTTGTAGGAAGCGTGTGTGAAGCTAGCAGCGAGCGAAGGGTTCCAAGTGGAATTAGTGGCAAGTCCTGTAAGAGAGATGTGTTTCTGCTGCTGGCTCAGGGTTCTCTGACTTTGTCTGTTCTACCAAAAGGGACTAGAAAAATAGTTCCTGAGAGGGAGAAGGAATTAATATGCTCTGCCAGTTGATTGGTCAGTGAGTGACCGACTCTCTTAGCGGGGGCATTGATTCGCGAAAGGAAACAGATCTGTGGCTGCTACAGGTTCTTTCACATTTAGAAGACTGTCAGCATTGACCTCCTTTATTAACCACTGTAAGTAGGACTTTTTCTTTATCGGAAGGTTAGTATGTTTCCATTTCATGAACTGTTTTCTCGGTTCAGACTCATTGTAGCAAATCCATGTTTAGCCGATTTGTAAATATTATTTTGAATAAAACATTCTTCTTACACATCACATTTTTCTATAAATTTCATATGGTTTGTACTTCTCAGCCACCAAAAATTTGATGAAAGACCTCTGTTCAAGCCTGGAGTACACTGTTTAATGTGCCACCATTTTGAATAGCTTCAAAACAAATAGTTTTTATGAGACTGAAATGATTTTTGCTTTAAGCCAATCCCAAAAAAGGCAGAGTTTGCATTTTTGAAAAAAAATTAATTTTGCTTTTTTCAAAAAAAAAAACTTCCCCTTATTTATTGAATGACCTTTGTATATGAAAATGACCTTTGTATATGACTGATTTTGCATAAAAATTTTCGCTTTTTCAAATGTGCATTGTTATCAAATTTTCAAATGATCATATTCTGGATTGCTCCACTTTACCCTTGATGCGTACTTTATATTGCTGAGTGTTAAGCAAGGAGGCATCAAGTACTATTTCTAAAGTCTTTGGTATGACACGACCTGGGATTGAACCCAGGTCTCCCGGACCATTGGCGAATACTCTACCCACTAGGCAATTGAGCCTGT
Source organism: Sepioteuthis lessoniana (assembly GCA_963585895.1). Classification (NCBI taxonomy): domain Eukaryota; kingdom Metazoa; phylum Mollusca; class Cephalopoda; order Myopsida; family Loliginidae; genus Sepioteuthis; species Sepioteuthis lessoniana. The sequence goes on from CAUZXS010004922.1 coordinate 269,074, forward strand.
ATATATAAAGTGACTGAATTTATCGAAAAGAGAATATTAAAATGGTTTTGTGACACGGTATTCAAAGACAATACCAGTTATGTCAACCATTCATACAATAATGGCAGTACCAACAGAAGATACAGAGAACGACAGCTCAGATGATTTTGTGATCTAAGAATACAAAATTACCCCTCGATTAACCGTGGAAAGACTGGCAAAAGGAAATGCAGGTTTCATGTGGACAAATACACGTGTGTGTGAAAAACTCCTGTAGGTTTAGACAGATAGTGAATTGTGAGTAAATATATGCAGCCACATATATCATTGTATAGGGTACACCAGGCTCTTTACCTTTGGTAGGGCAACCAGTCTAAAAAACATTGAATTCAGGGTATTCTGTTTAAAAATTGACTAAGTGTTTCATCCTGCCTGTGGCGGAAGGAATAGGTAAATAGACATTCTACTATTTCATCATCATTCTTTATATATTTTGTAGAAACACATTAAATGCGAAATAGAATGCATTTCTATAATATAAAATCTGTTGTTTAATGCATTTCTATAATATATAGGTAATTCTCTAATATATAATCAGTTTAAAGAATAAATGTTTTTTTTCTTGTTTCAGTGGGGATGCCAGTTGATGGGGCAGAGATGGGTCAGCCTCCACCTCCGTGGGAAATTCCTGTTACAACACCAGAATATTTCGAGAAAGAGAGTATCAAAGTGGAAGTGCCCCATACAGCCTATGTTAAGGTAAGCGTTAACAGTTCCTAAACATTTGGAATGCTACTTGAACCATTTCCAAGTTTCTCCTGGTACCGACGATGATTCAAGGTTATGATGATTCGATCGATGGTAGTGTAGTATATTTATTTTTTTCTTAAGGTATTGTTACGAACTTGAATTCTTTTTTCCCTTTGGCAAAAACTTTATGCTCAAGGAATGGGAAGAACCATTTGAGTGACACCTGCCTTTTAAAAGAAAGTGGACAATTCACCAGGAAACACTGGAAAAAAGAAGCATGTTAGGGATAGTGCAAAGGTGTAAGTCATTGAAGTGATACAGAGGAAGTGTCTTCCTTTTTGTTGTATAACAGGGAAGGCAGAATAAGTTACCTCCTGTTATATTGAAAGAAAGAAAATAAATGATGAAAGGTGAGAATATTGATAAGTTTCAACAATGTTTTAATGGCAGTCTGAATGAAAAAACCCTTGTGCTGTAAGTTGCAGGAAGAAGAAAACAGTTGTAATAGTTGAGCAGGAATGAAGTAGCTGATGTCAGAACAGGAATCAAGTTGCCGTAGTCAAGGCTAAAGTTGAGTTGTTGATATCAGAGTAAGAATAAAATTGTTGATGTCAGAGGTGGAATTAAACATCCAATTTAAGTTTTCTGGGAGCTGTTAGTCTAGGAGGGTTAAACGAATGATGAAGGATTGATTTCTTAGACAACGGTTCATAAATTAGATGTGCTCTCCTCATGGTGATGTGGTCTGCTGCTGCTTTTAACGAAAAAGAGAGGACAGGTCTGTCCTACTTGAAAAGTATTTGAGGAAGAGAAAGATTCGTATGCTTTCACCCCCTTTTGTATTGCCTGGTAAAGTCATCCAGGCAGAATAGGATAAGTCATCCTCATTGGGTGAAAATATGAGATGAGACCACAACAGTCAAATTAATTCATGCGCCAAACAAAAATTCGAAATTCTTTCTGCCACAGTTGTGTATTACTGAAGTTTGTTTGTGTTTGTTCTGCCTTTTTCTTTTGTATCACGTTTTCTTCTGGACTCTTTGCTTGAATGTATATGTGGTTCTTGTGTTTGCTTTATTGTCGAATTTCTGTTGTCGGATAAAGTTCAACTACTTATTGAATAAAGATAGGTGAGGTTTCTGTCCTTCTTGTTATTAAGCCTTATTTGGTTTCTATGTTAATGTTATTACTTGTCATTGCTCCTAATTTTGCTTGCTCAGATTTTAGGTAAAATATCTGCTATAGTCAGTGGTTGGCTTCAAAAATCAATTACCAGTGTGTCTTTGAAAGGCAAGTTAGCGGCAGGAACCTGTTTGTAACAATATTTTTGTCATTGTACTTATCTGGCCTTCTTTAAGTTTTAGTATGTTTCAATCTGTCAGTCTCTCTCTCTCTCTCTCTTTTAACAAACAGTTAGAAAAATTGGAATATATTTTATGGAACCATGAAACCAGAGTATGTTTTATAGAAACATATAACCAGAGTATGTTTTATAGAATCATATAACCGGAGTATGTTTTATAGAATCATATAACCAGAGTATATTTTATACTGATTCTTGACAAATATTGTCTTTTATTGTTATGACTCATGACAGGAAAGGATTGTTATTCTGTAGTAAACAAGGATTCCTTCTCTGGCCAAAATAATCGACTAAAAACACACTATTAGATCCTGCTCAAAACGTTAAAGAAAATTAAGTGAATGATTAAAAATGAAGAGTGTTTCTCAAGTTTTTTTCCAACATTTTAAAAAAAGTCAAGGATCACCAGCTTTTGAGTCCTCCATTTTGAATATTTGAATCAATAAACAAAACTCTGATGATTTTGGAAAGATTTTAGAAGAATTCAATGCTCCTTTAACAGTTGTTACTATCCAATCAAAGACAATTTTTTTTTCAAATGTAGATAGTTAAAATTATATTCTCCTAATGATAAGAACAAAACAAACATATTAACATTTTTTTATTTTATGTTACAGCCTTGTCATAAGTGTTGTGGTCAGGGTGTTTTACCGTGTCGTCAGTGCTGGGGCCGAGGACGGGTAAGTATTCACTTTGAAATTGTTGTTTAATAATCTTTGTCAGTATTTGACTGGTTTAATGTTAAAACTTTGTTACACCTAATGGAGACCACTATGTCAGGGAGTAATGGCAATGAAAGTGTACTCCCCAGATCTCCCGAACAGGATCCTCACCACCAAATGCATTTTTGTGTCATACACAGGATACCCCATTGTCTTTTTAGTGGAAAAATATTTGTAGGAAATGCAGTTGATGTAGTCTATGTATTGGCATAATGGTTAGAGTGTTCGCTAATTGTCTTGAAGACCGGGGTTCAATTCCAGGTTGAATCATACCAAAGACTCAAAAAATGGTACTTGATGCATCTTTGCTCAGCATTATAAGGTATGAATCAAGGGTAAGTGGAATAATCCTGGGAAAGGAGTTGTGCCCTCTCCTACACCTTGGTGTAGTAGCTATTGAAAATGGAGCTTCAGGTTGCCCTCGACTATGGCTGGCAAACTTAAAAGAACATGTATTTACTCAAGCCCTCCACATGAGCAAAATGTGACACAGGGTCAAGTTTTAAGTGGAGTTTAATAGGTTTGATTTCAGAGTTTTCCATCTCTTAGATTGGTTGTCATACCAAGGTTAAATAGCCCAGTCTGCCTGACTATTTACCCATTGCTGCAAGAAGAATAGTTGGATTCATGCCTTTCCCAAGGATATTAGTGCTATGTGAAATGCAAACAGCCTTGTCTAGGATTTGAACTCAGGTTACCATGTCGATTTCCTATGATGATAACCACTGCACTGCAAGTATCTCCATAATCGGCTTATTGTAAACCTCATTGATGGGGTGGCTGAAAGAGAGAATGGCTTCTGACTCTATTTACCCAGATACAATATAATCTTCAATGTAATTCCCTGTGCTCTTATCGGTAATATATTTTTTGGCATTTGTTAGCCTTGTGAGAGCTATGGCCCTCAGTAGAGGTCTGGGTAAGTGTGTATAGATAATTAGGAGTTGCCCCGGCAGCAGGTCTCCTCTCCTCACAACATAAATGCTGTTCAATGGAAAGACAAAGTGCTTTACAACTTGGCTCCTTGGATTATATATATATATATATATATATATATATATTCAATCCAGTAAATCTGGGATAGGGAATAATTCCAATCAGGACAAATAAAATATGAAAAATAGAATATTAAATTAGATAATCCTGATAAAGAGCTCAATGTAAATAAAATCCACAGAGTAAATAAATTTTAAAAAAACCCAAAAAACACAACAATCGGTCACATTAAGATAATAAATTTATTTCCATCCTGTTAAAAGCATTGATATAAATCAATGCTCTAAAAAAATGAATAGGACTTTTTCAGATCAAACAAGAAAAAAAAAATTTACAACCAGACTGAGGAAACAAAAAAATACAACCCCCCCTTATTTCTCCTCTGTATTAAAGCTAACCTAAGCCTTCACGTAACAGTAAGTATAAAAAATCATGGCATGTAAAACTCCATCCGGTCTCATCCGACTTCAAATTTAACAGAGGCAAAAATAACAGTTACAATAATACATGTCAAAAATTCAAACATTTATAACAAAATTATTCAGACGATCTAATTTTATCTTTAAAATGAACTAAAAAGACTAAAACTAATGTTAATTATGGTACCCCACCTACAAATTACAATAATACAGTAAAAATCACTATTATAAATTCAAATTCTAATTCATTTACTGTTATGACCTCTTATAAGGGGTCAATAAATATATAAATAACTCAACACGGAGATATGAGGTGCTACACAAATGTATCTGAGGAGGTTCTCCTTGATTCAATGTACATGAAGACTGGCAAGGTGCTTACTACAGCTGCTACTGCTGCTCTTTGCTTTACCAGCTTAGTTCTTGGTTAATATTCTCTTTGGGTAAGTCCTATTATTCTGGTCATTCATAGGTGAGTCACCTACAACATTTACCAATTTAATAAATCATAGTTATTCATATTCCATTTATTTATTTATTCATTTATCTAATTATTCACTTAATTTTTTGAAAATTGTCTAAATTTATTTTTATGCCGACATCTAGCTATTAAATCACATCTCTGATTTAATAAGTTACCAGGATCAGGGTATAACATAATTTGTACCTTTTCTTCCAGACACAAATTAAATCTACCATCAAAGTAGCTTGGAATAGAAGATCTTTTCAATATTCTCCATTGAATTTCTGGGGTTAAACCCATATTTTTCAACTTCCAAAAATATTTGGATAAAGCTGTTTGATTACTCAAGTGTTCATGAAAGAACAAATGAATATGATTATCATATCTTAATTTCCATCTAACTGATGAAATTCCAGTATAAGTTTTTTTTATCTTTTATATTTTCCTTTTGGAAAATAATAGCTTGATATACTATTGTGACGGCAAATTCTTTAAAATCCCAAAATGGGACTTTATTTTCGCACGTGTGAAGACGGGGTAGGTTGGCACTTGATCCCTTGTAGAATAAGTCCTCGTTCAGAGTTTTTTTTCTCGGGCACATAAGAACTGGCATATTATGTCGGGGATTAATTCATGGCCAGACTGACCGCCGCTGGCAAGGGGTTCCAAATTCCACACTATACACACACCCACCAAGGCCGCTAGTCTTCCTCCCCTAGAACAACGGAAGATATGGACCTCTAGGTTTAGACGTAATAATATTAATTATAGTAGTCGGCAATTCCGGTTTCCCGTGTGATATTTTAAAGGAATTTATAGGACAATTTTAAGCAAGATAACATAAGGCGACGTGAAGCTGGAAAAGAAACATGAAAATAACAAATTCGTAGCAGACGCTGCAAATAACAACTTCAAGCACGTGGGAACATTAAAATATATCAATCTTTTACTACACATAGATATACACCTTCAACGTGTCAAATATATCATAAATGAATTGTCCATGAACATAACTGTCTTTTTTCTTTTTTTTTCTTTCGTTTTCAGTCTTTCTTATATTGAGAGAAAGAGGGTATATAAAATTGGGTATAAGGAGAAACGGTCTCAAAGTTTACTTATCTTTTTTTTCGACGGAGTTCCTGTGGAGAATATTTCCTCTCTTACGGGCTAATAGACTTTATGCTATTTTTAGTACTGGCTTGAAGAAATGGCTCCTTCGTGTCCGAGATATTCTTTTCGTCTTCTTTTACCCGGAGTACTTGGCTTTGGTTCCGCCCACCACGAACCCTGTCCAACAACTGATTTTCTTATTATCTATTTCCGCTGACGGAAAGGAGTCCCCACTTCCGTTTTGGGGTCCCAGCCAATCATTTGGCTTCTCTCTTCTTCCTTCCCGTGTCAGGCAACCCAAGTGAGGTCCCCAAGTACAAACATCTGGTATCCACTGTGACCCACATTCTTTCTTAATGGTCATTCTCTGATGGCTTGCCACTGTTAATTCAAACACGAGGATATTAGTAATCTTATTTCTATCGTCTCAGTGGGAGACCACGTGACACTATGTTTTTCAAATTAGAGAAACCATTTATAGGAAAATTAATTTTAGTTTTCAAAAAATTAAGTGAATAATTAAATAGATAAATAAACAGAAATGATTAACTATGATTTATGTCATAATTTTTGATACTTAGAAATTTTTTTTTTTCTTTGTTTTGTTGAAAATTTTTTTTTTGTTTGATCTGAAGAAGTCCTGTTAATTTTTTTTGAGCATTGATTTATATCAATGCTTTTAACAGGATGGAAATAAATTTATTATTTTATTGTGACTGATTGTTGTTTTAAAAAAATGTATATATATATATATATATATTAGATATATATATTTAATTCATGGAATTTAGACTGGAATTTTTTGCAAAACAACAATCATCAGGCAGTTAAGAAAATGAAATATATATATATCTAATATATATTTATTTATTATTATTATTATTATTTAATAGCTCTATCCTAGATATTGAGCACTCATCATATTATATTGCACTTGGTTCGACACATATCCACAAACTGATTTAGTGACAACCAACACTCTTATAATATATATATATATATGTATAATTTCCCCAATCTGTGAGTCTCACATATACTTTCATCTTAACAAATAACTTTACATCACTCTAAAATTACATTTGATTAGCCTCTTTTCTCAAATAATCTTTTTGGGTTGATCCTGGGTAACTGACAACTGATTGATGAGGGACCACTGTTGGTATCATATTGTTAGGTTCAGTTCCACTTGGGTTAACTGTGTAGGTGTTCTTCATGAGCATCCGTCGCTCTGTCTACAGAAAGTGAGAGGGTCGCTTGATGAAGTTGCTGAAGTGATGAACAGGTTGACAGCCAGTGGTTATATCAAAATATTTCTCCAGCATGAAAAAGCCAACTTGGGTTAGAAATATAACAATTCTTTTTGTTTAATTCATTTTTAACCTTTTTCCAGCGGTTTTAACCTTTTTTATTATTGTCTTACTGGGTAGAGTGTTCGCCAATGGTCCGGGAGACCAGGGTTCAATCCCAGGTCGTGTCATATCAAAGACACAAAAAATGGTACTTGATACTTCCTTGCTTAACACTCAGCAGTATAAGGTACGTATTGAGGGTAAAGTGGAGCAATCCAGGGGAAGGAGTAGTGCCCTCCTCTATACCTCAGTGTAGTAGCTATCGAAAAGGGAGCCTTTTGGTCCCCCTTGACTATGGTTGCTAACTTTACTTACTATTATTGTTTTAGTCGAGTGACACTGAAATAACAACACTGTTGTAAAGAGTCTAATTAATAAGTCTAGTCTTTAGAATATGGGGGCTCACACAGAGTCTTTAGTTTAGGAGGTCATGCAAAGTGATATGGATTCAAACAGTGATTTAACTCTTTTAGTTGACTGACTCAAAAATCTGCAACACAGTTATAAATAGTTCAACAGTAAGTCAATTCTTAATATTCAGAGACTGGCTGAATGTCTTGGGTTCATGTGGTCTTGCAAAGCAACATGGATTCCAACAGCAGTGGAAGTAGTCTACTGAGATTTCAAGATGGCCAGCTTATACTGAATATGGTGTTCAGTTGGTATAGGGGTTGATAGGGGTATGGCAGCTCAGTTACCTCTTCATATTTCTTTCTTCCAGTTTTCTTTTAAAACAGCTTTTCTAAATTTGTGGAATTGTCTAACTTCTTTTTGGTGGTCAGAAGGCTGGATCTACCTTCTCAATAACAATCTACTTTTATTGGTATCTTTCACGCATATCTTGTACCAGCATGGTCTTAGATTCCCCTTATTACTTCAACCTCACCCTCATCTCTGGGCAGACACAACTGTCTTTTATGAAGAATCTGATTATCAAAACGTGCAGACAAAGAAGTCTCTTAAATTATCAGACACCAATATTTTCTTATCCATTTGGCCACCCATACATTTTTCTAATGCAAACAATCCTGTCTTTTCTTATAATTTCATTAATAACCCAGATGGCCTCATCAGCTTGGCAAATTCATTTTTAACTATCTTTTTAGTCCCTCAGTATTTTCTTTGTCTTAAAAAATATAATGCAATTAAGATTTTCTTAACAGACCTTCCTGGTCATTTTTTAATGCAAACAAATCTGGGGGTGTCCTCGTGGTGTAATGGTTAAAGCGATGGACTACGGAATTGTAGTAAGCGAGTTCATACTTCAATCATGCTATTACGTTCACTTTCGGGCAAATACCCTTGGGAAAGGTATGAACCCCCTTATCCTCCCAGCTATGAGTCAAATAGTACCACTACTGTTCTTCTAGGAGAATGAATTTGGCATTAAATGACCTGCAAAGGTTGATATGCTATTAAATAAAAAAACAAAACAAACCAAACCAGCAAACAAATCTGTTCCCTTCTGACAATCTCAAAAATAATCCAGGCATTTTTTTTGCCTTAGCTTGGCTGTTTCTCTAAGTCATTTTATCTTTTGGGTTTCCAAATATTTTCTTTGTTCAGTACCTTAGATTTTCACAAGAGTACAACCCTACCCTTTTTCACTTATTCTGCCTTCTTTCAATTGAGTGACACCCTCCTGGCTTCAGTGTGATACTCTCATTTCTGTCTGATGATTGTGCACTTCATATGAGACTTCCAGTGTTCAAAATTATTATATATATATATTGTCACGTGATATCCCACTGGGAGGAAGGAGATAAAATTACTATCCTCCCGTTGAAATTAACAGTACCTAGCCGTCAAAAAAGTGACCGTTAAGGAGGAATGTAGGTCACAGAGGGGTATCAACAGGTGTTGGTACTTAGTAATCACCGGAAGGGGAAAGAGAGAGAAGCCAAATGATTGGCTGGGACCCCAAAACGGAAGTGGGGCTCCCTTCCCCTCAGCGGAAGTAAAGGACAAGAAAATTAGTTTTTGAGCAGGGTCTGTAGCGGGCAGACGAACCATAGCCATTTTACTCCGGGTGGAAGACAAAAGAATTACTGAGACATGAAGGACCCCAGGTTCTTCAAGCCAGTGTAAAAAAATAGAACAAAGTCTCTTAGCCCGTGAAAGAAGAAAGATTCTCCAGTGGAACCCCGTCGAAAAATAAGACAAGTAACTTTGGGGCCATTTTCCTTTATACCCAAATTTTGTATACCACTCTCTCTCTCTCTCAACTTGAAGAAAGACAAAAGTCAAGAAAAGACATTTATATTCGTGGACTGTCCAATTATTATATGTTTTGACACTTTGAAAGTGTATATAACTGTAGTAAAGGAATTCATGTATTTTTATGTTACCATGTGGTCTATGTTATTCTTTGCCGTTCTACTACGAATTTGTTGTTGTCACATTTCCCTTTCAGCTTCTATTCGCCTTATGTTATCTTGCTTAGAATTGTCCTCTTAATTCCTTAACAATATCACGCGGGAAACCGGAGTTGCCGACTACTACAAATTAATATTATTACGACTAAAACCTATAGGCTCATATTCTTCTGTTGTCTAGGGGGAAGAAGTTTAGCGGCCTGGTGGGTGTGTGATAGTGTGAAATTTGGAACCCCTTGCCAGCGGCGGTCAGTCTGGCCCTAAATTAATCCCTCATGTAATATGCCCGTTCTTATATGCCTGAGAGAAAAACTCTGAATGAGGACTTATTCTATAGGGGATCAAGTGCCAACCTGCCCCGTCTTCACACGTGCGAAAATAAAGTCCTAAAATGGGGGCTCGTCCGGGATATTTTAATCTTTAATTCCCGACCTCATACAGACTTAAAATGGGGGCTCGTTTCCGGAATTATTATTATTAATAATATTTATTGCTTGTAGTCGTATGACAATTCCTGCCGTCTAAACCTACCCTGGGAGACCGTGAAAGAAAAAAAGGAATATTGTCAAAACAGTCAAATTACCCGTTGATATAACTGTTTGGGAAAATTAAAGAAAAATGGACAAAATAGGAAACTTTTTAAAAGAACCCTCCATGGAAAAGTTGGAGAGGCTGAGTAAAAGTGCGATAGGGAAAATTGGCGAGAAGTTTGAGTTAAATGTTCAATGAAGAAAGAGAGAGGTCGATAGATACTGAAATAGAAATAGATAGCTTCAGGCTGACATAGATAAAATATGTGAGAGTGTTAAATTCAAAAATCCTGAGGCCCTTTTCATAAGATTTTTCAGTAGTTGACCTTTTTAATTTGACCTCTTTGATTTGGAATTCAGGGCTTTTGCCTAAAAGAGTGTGGGGTTGTTTGCTGAATAATGTTGCGCTTACAATTTATTTTGGCTTATTATTGAAAAGCAAATGATGTAAATGACGCGGACGAAAGAACTTAAAAAAAAAACAATACAAACAAAATAAATTTATATACCAACAAGTACATGAAATGAAACATTACAAAACATAATGAATATTCTAATATAGCTTGTTAAATATTCCTCTGTGTGTGTATATGTAACTAACGTGAATATTATGGTGAAAGACTAAATTTTAAATGTGTCCTGTAGACTATAAATGTATTTTAGGAAGACGTGTTTTCTCCCTTGTTAGTTGTTTGTCTCTTTTGGGATTTGACGAAATGTTTGAGGCTGTGTGCAAGACTGGAACAAGTCCAGCCAAAAAGGCAGAACAGGAAAGAAAAAGGTTGCAGAGTATATACGCACCCATGTCATGTGTATTGAGCTGTGTGTCACTAGCTGGCAAAGCCAAGCTGTCTCTAAAAGTCAAAATATAAGAGAATGAGTTATTGGAAGACGAGAGTATGTATAATTAATCCTTGTCAAATGGTTGGCTCCAAACTCACCGTTTACTTTGCGTGGGAAAAAATCAAAGGTGCGGATGTAGACTAATTAGTTTATCAACATCCACCATCTTTGTTTTGGGAACAAGGTGTTATATTTTAACGTATGGTAGCAAGTAAATGGCAAACACAGGTTGAAAGTTTTTAAACAAGTATATTACCAAAAGGAAAAAACAAGGCGATGAAGTGAAGAATCAACAGTACAAATTTGTAGTGTACAATATTAAGTGAAAGAGTGAATCAAGGTGTGTGTGTGAAGCCAGAGTTCATGTACGGTCATGTATGTTATAAGTTAAGAAACTCACTTGGTGGGTATGGTGGTATAAGGTTGGTAAGGGTATCAGATGATCTCGGTGGTAGTAGTAGTCGTGGACGGGGTGGTGTTATAGCTTAGTCAGCAGTTGTTCACAGCAGGTGGCATGTCAAAAATCCCTCAGAGTTCAGATGAATTCTTATGGCCATAGCGTGACCTTCCCTTCATGCCTCTGTAGGCCAGTCTGACACCTTTGAAGATTTTTGCTGCTTAAATAGCTTCCCTTTGGATCAAGTCGGTTCTGGGAAATTTTTTAGGGGGAAGATTTATGATTGGCTGAAAAAGGTATTTTGTTAATGTGAATCAATTTCTTGCATTCGCACCCGGAAGCCTCTTGCGCAAAGACACATTTTATTCATTGTCTTGGCAGCAGCTGTCAGGCTAACATCCGGTCGAATGCTACCCTTCTCCTGCCACGTGTATGTTTTTTGAATGAAATCGTAAATCGGGAGAGGTCTGAATCCTGTTATATAACAAAGGGAATCAGTATCCTATTTTCTAGAATTTTCTTGTATTACAGCCATTTTAAAGATATAGGAGTATAGTAGTATAAGAGTATAAATCCTACAAGAGTTACAAGTTGGGGTTACACTATCATAAAAAGTTTTACAAAAGACGACTATTTTTTTGTATTTTACAGCATGAATACAAGTGAACATTGACATCTTAATAATTTAAAATTTGTTTGGTTTTCTTTTCAGAGAAGGTGCACATGGTGTCACGGTGATGGCATAAGACATGACACCGCAGATCCAGATATTTGCAACTGGTGTGATGGGAGTGGATATCGAATGTAAGTAGTTTTAAGAAATTCTTCTTCATGATTAATCAGTATCAATTGGAATGAATAAAAAGGGCTATATATATATATATACTGGGTGTTTCAGGAAATTGACAGCAACTCTCGGTTCAATCCCAGGTCGAGTTATACCAAAGACTCAAAAAATGGTACATGATGCTACTTTGCTTAACACTCAGCATTATAAAGTAATGATCAAGGGTAAGTGGAGCAATCCAGAGAAAGGAGTAGTACCCTCCCCTACACCTTGGTGTAGTAGCTGTTTAAAAGGAAGCCTTCAGGTCACCTTTGACTAAGGTTGCCAACTTTACTTATTACTTGTTTTACTGTAATACACAACCTTTCTTTTACTACACAAGAATGCTGCAAGCAATATTGAACAGGTCCTGGAGGCAACACCCCACAAAGCAGCAGCTGTACGGCCACCTACCACCCATCACGAAAACTATCAAAATTAGATGAACGAGACATGCTGGACACTGCTGGAGAAGTAGGGATGATCTCATAAGTGATGTACTCCTGTGGACCCCTTCACATGGACGAGCAAAGGCAGGATGACCAGCTCGAACCTACATTCAGCAGCTCTGTGCCAATATGGGATGTAGCTCTGAAGACCTGCTGGAATCAATCGATGATAGGAAGGGGTGGCGAGAGAGGGTCAGGGATATCTGTGGTGATGATGATGATGATGATGAAGTAAAGTTGGCAACCTTAGTCGAGGCTCCCTTTACAACAGTTACTACACCGAGGCGTAGGGGAGGGCGCTACTCCTTTCCTTGGATTGCTCCACTTTACCCTTGATCCTTACGTTATAATGCTAAGTGTTAAGCATGGTAGCATCAAGTACCATTTTTAGAGTCTTTGGTATGACTCAACCTGGGATTGAACCCCGGTCTTCCTGACCATTGGTGAACACTCTACTCATTAGGCCAATGTGATTTAATAAATTGTTCAAATCATCTCAAATTTTAACAGCATTTGTAGAAACAACAAAAAATTTTATGTTTGATGTTTTATGTCTTATGTTTTTTTCTTTTCAGCTATAGGAATACAGTTCGCTGCAAAAAAACTGTATTTAAACATGAAACATTTTTTGAGTTGTTTCTCCACATTTCAATGAGAATTGGTTAATTACAAAATGATATCAATTTTTCCGAAACATCCTGTGGGTATATTGTAGTGTAATAGTTATTGTTGTTGGAAATGAAAACTGGGACTTGAGTTCATATCTTGAATGAGGCTGTTTGTATTTCACATTGTGCTAATTCCCTTGAGAAAGGTATGAATTTGTCTATTCTACCTTCAGCTATGGGTAAATAGAACCTTGCTATGGGAACCAGTCTAAGAGAAGGAAAACTGAATTCAAATCTATTAAACTCTGCCTAAAAAACTGACTTTTTGTCACATCCTGCTTGTGTGAAGGGGTGGGTTTGGTTTGATTGGTTTCTTTGTTTAATGGCATATCAACATTTGTAGGTTATTTAATGCCAAAGCCATTCTCCTAGAAGAACAGTAGTGGTACTATTTAACCCATAGCTGGGAGGATAAGGGGGTTCATACCTTTCCCAAGGGTATTTGCCCGAAAGTGAACGTAATAGCGCGACTGGAGTGCAAACTCGCTTACTACGATTCCGCAGTCCATCGCTTAAACCATTACGCCACAAGGACACCCCCTGAAGGGGTGGGTAAACACATACACACACACATAATGTGTATCATTAATATCAAGCAAAACTTAACAGATGTAATCCATTATAAATTTATTTCAACAATCTACTCAACTGATTGTATCCTCAGATGGTGAACAATTTTCAATGAAGTTTTTACCATTATATCAGGGAATACATTTTTATCTTAATTTAGACATTTAAAGAATTATATATCAATTTTTTAAATATATATAAAAAAAGGAAAAAATATACTATACATAAGATATCAACCCAATAGAATATAATCTAGATATTATCATGTTACTTACCTGGTGTTGGTTGCACCAGAAAATTAGAGCAACAAATTAAAGTTTACATTTTAAAATTTTAATTAATTTCCCATTGTTTTAAAAAAAAAAATCATAAGAACCTGTTTTTATTATAATGTGAATGAATATAAAGTGCATCTTAATTCAAATCTATTCATTTATTTTATTAAAAAAGAAACTATATATTTTTACTATCATTATTTTCATAATATAAAGTATTCTTTACTTCATTTAAATTTAATTAATTTCTAAAAGTCATTAGATGTTAAATTTCATAGCCATTGAATTAATCAGTTAATATCATAATTATTAGTCTAATAATATTCAATTCAGATGTATGATATGAATATATTTATAGAAACTCTTTTTAAAATATGTATATTTTGGCAGCATTTCTTCGTTAATACAAATTTCATTAAACATAATAGACATTTTCTATCTACATATTTTCTTCTGGATCCGTTCGAATTCCCGTATTACTTTTATCGTATCATCGGAAGAAAATATGTAGACAGAAAATGTCTATTATGTTCAATGAAATTTGTATCAACGAAGAAATGCTGCCAAAATATACATATTTTAAACTCCGTGATCCTGCAGCTCATAAATATAACAGCACTTTGGTATACAGACGTGATCTTGTGAAGAAACAAATTACACTCTGTAAGAATAACATCACGGTAAAGACGCTCTTACATAGTAGCAATATGCAAAAACAAAAGTTACATCACTTTTGTAATAGATCCTCTCCTGATGATGGCCCAAAGTCAGGCAGAAAGTACTAGGGATACATACAACTATGGACAATGCATAAATCAATTCCCCCCGAATACGATAAAAGCAATATGACAATATGAACAGATCCAGAAGAAAATATGTAGACAGAAAATGTCTATTATGTTCAATGAAATTTGTATTAATGAAGAAATTCTTCTTGTAAATAATTTATTTCTTTATTTTCAAAATAATTCATTAATAAGTTAGCTCCCTTTTGCTGGTGTTTAATTTAATTTTTAATTAATCTTTATTTCAAAGCTTTTAAGTGTAATCATTTCCATTAAATCATTTGAAATAATATAAAATGCCAAATCAAGGTAGTTAATTCACTAAGGGAAAAGTAATCTAAAATTTTTTCATATAAATTTTTAAAAAATTATTAATATTATTGATCCTTTTGTGATCCTTAAAAAAATTAATAATTTTTATGAATTAAGTGTAGGTATTATAACCACTATTCATCCTATTAATTCAACGGGGATAAATCACAAAATTAATACTTATCCTCATAGTTTAAATTTATTTCTATGTCTACATTTAAAAGGAGGTGTCCTCGTGGTGTAATGGTTAAAGCGATGGACAGTGGAATTGTAGTAAGCAAGTTTGAACTCCAGTTGTGCTATTACGTTCACTTTCGGGTAAATACCCTTGGGAAAGGTATGAATACCCTTATCCTCCCAGTTATTGGTTAAATAGCATCACTGCTGTTCTTCTGGAAGGATGGCATTAGTATTAAATAACCCCCTGAAGTTTGATATGCCATTAAAACAAAAGAAACCTACATTTAAATATCAGTTTGTTTCTCTTATTGCATAGATTTTTAGTATTTTTCTATTTCAAAATGTAAATTTTTCTTCTAGGCAAAAATTGCATCTACTATTTAAAGAACTTGTTGAAGAGGATTTTTTTAATGATTTTCCAATTTTTAATCCTTGGTCTTTTAGATTCCATTATTATTTAGCTAAAGCAGTTTGCTTCGTAAGTAAGGTGTTAATAAAAGATTGTCTGTGATTATACTATCACCCTTCGCCAACTGACTTCTTTGAGTCCCCTTGTCCAACTCTTCTCGCATTCCCTTACCCACTTCCGGTCACGTCGAGATCGGGGGCTCAGGCCTTTGTTTGGTTTCGTGCCAAAACAGACAAAGGGATCATCTGCTTGGCGGACCACCTACATAGTGTTACAATCTGAACTTCCATTTGGATGAGGAAATACTAATATATATTTTATTGTTAAAATTACCTTCCTTAGAGAAAATGTTTGCTTGGTAACTATATTTTCTTACTTACAATTTCCATCTATGGTGCATTATTTTTTATTTTTACAATTACCAGGAGATTTATATGTTTATATAATGTTATTTAATTCCTTGAAATGTCTAAATTAAGATAAAAAAGTATTCCCTGATATAATGGTAAAAACTTCATTGAAAATTGTTCACCATCTGAAGAAACAATCCAGAGAAAAGATTGTTGAAATAAATTTATAATGGATTATGTCTGTAGAGTTTTACTTGATATTAATGATTTAATTGCTGAGTTTTTTTTTTTTTACATATTCTTATATATTAATCCTATTTACCAACCCCTCCGCTCGGACAGGATATGACACAATGTCAATTTTTAAGTGGAGTTTAACAGGTTTGAATTCAGAGTTTTCTTTCTCCTAGACTAGTTACCTCACCAAGGCTGAAGAACCTAGTTTGCCCTACTATTTACCCATAGCTGGAGGGAGAATAATTGGATTCATACCTTTCCCAAGGGTATTAGTGCTATGTGAAATGCAATCAGTCTCGTCCAGGATTTGAACTCATGTTGTCATGTCCATTTCTTATGACGATAGCCATTACACCATGGGCACCTCTGTTTTCAACCCCTCTGCTCGGGCAGGATATGACACAAGGTCAATTTTTAAGCAGAGTTTAACAGGTTTGAATTCAGAGTTTTCCTTCTCCTAGACTAGTTGCCTCACCAAGGCTGAAGAACCTAGTCTGCCCTACTATTTACCCATAGCTGGAGGGAGAATAATTGGATTCATACCTTTCCCAAGGGTATTAGTGCTATGTGAAATGCAATCAGTCTCGTCCAGGATTTGAACTCGTGTTGCCGTGTCCATTTCCTACGACAATAACCATTACACCACGGGCACCTCCATATATTCTTATATATTAATAACCATATATTGAGCACTCTTTGGGCGCCTCGGGTAGTGTAATAGTCAGCAAGCTTGATTAGCAAACCTGAAAGAGTGAGTTCGATTCTCATTGGGTGCCCCATTCATTCAGCTTTGTGCCACATCTAAGCAAAATGCTTAGTAAATTACTACATTGAGCAGTCTATTAGAGTATAGTGATAATTATATATTCTGTATGGAGTGTTCCTTTTAAGTCTATTCTTAGACTTCATATATATATATATATATATGTGTGTGTAGTTAGGCAGTAGTCATTCATTTAAGCATGTTTCATTAAATAATAAAGACAAATTTTGTCTTATATGATTTATTTAAGATCCTTTCAAGTTTTCTGATAAGTGTCTTAGTTTCAGGTTGGAATTGGTAGATGAATTTCCCCCAAATTGTCCTGAGCGCTTTAAGACCTTTCATAGGCCATCATCAGGGGTTGCTTGCTTGTATAAGATGTGTTCTTTTAAAAAAATGAGTTTTGAAAGTTTCAACTTTCAAAATTCATCTACCAATTCCAACCTGAAACTTAGACACTTATCAGAAAACTTGAAAGGATTTTAAATAAATTATACAGACAAAATTTGTCTTTATTATTTAATGAAACACACACACACACACACACACATATATATATATATATATATATATATATCCCACCTCTCTACCTTGGGCAGGATGCAGCATGTAGTGTGTGGAGCCACCCCTACAAGAATGGATTGATCCAAGCCCATTAAGAAACTAAGCCAAGGTAGTGAAGGACATAGCAATTGGATATTTACTGTGTACTGGATTTCCTTACTTGTCTATTATCTCATGAGTACCTTTAATCATATCATTAAGCTATAACACTGTGCAAGGTTAATTTTTAAGTGGAGTACAGCTGGTTTGAATTTAGGGTTTACCTTTCAAACCTAAAGAGCCCACCTAGTCTTCTCTGCTATTTTCCTGTAGCAAGGGAGCAAATAGATGGGATCATATGTGTTGCATTCAATAAGTTTCCAGTCTGTTTTTGTACAGGCATTTAAAATTGTCGTAGACTCTTGAACATTCACTATGTTATTGCTATAGATGACTGACCAATTTTTATGATTTCAGGTTTAAATGAACAGCTACTGCAGGAATTGGAATACACCCTACTAAAGCCTGATTGTCACAGCTGGGGAATTTCAAAAATGCAATCTGGACGTGAGGACATTTTAAAAGAACGATATGCAATAAAATTCTGTTCTAAACTTGGAAAAATGCCACGGAGACGTATGGGATGCTTCAGACTGCTTTTGGAGCATCTTGCATGAATCAAGCATCAGTTTTTGAGTGGCACAAGAGATGCAAGGAAAGCAGGGAGTCTGTGAGGGATGCTGAGAGGTGTGGGAGGAGTAAGGAAGTCAATACACCAGAGTTGATTGGTCAAAGGGTTAGAGTTAGGGTTACAATGTTGAGGTTTTAAAGGAGTTCACGAAGAGATTCCGTCGGAAGAGGCCAGCACTCTTCAAATTGGGTCAGTGGCATTTCCACCAGGACAATACACCAGTCCACAACTCCATCCTTGTCACAGACTATTTGATCAAGATGGACATCAAGACAGTTCGTCACCCTCCCTATAGTCCAGACTTTGCTCCCTGTGACTTTTGGTTATTCTCTAAGCTCAGAGGCTGTCGTTATGAGACAATTGAGGAGATGAAAGAGGCTGTGATGAAGGTCATTGACACACTCACACAAGAGGAGTTCCATGGGGTCTTCCAGAAGTTGTTGGAACGGTACAACAATTGCATTGCAGCCGGAGGAGATTACTTTGAAGGGGACTAGAGTTTCACGTGTGTACTATCAATAAAAGTGCCCATACGAAAAAAGTCTGGAAATTTATTTAATGATCCTCGTATCTTTTCTAATTAGCACGAAATGAAATGCAAAAATTCTTGTTCTGTACTTGACCTTTACTCACATGGTTGTACATTTGCAAATATATACTTACATGCGGAAACATCATTAACTGTTAATGACAACTTCAATAACGAATGAGCACACTTCTTTATAAAAATATCTCTCACACTTTATTCTCGAAAGGGTGATGTTCATTGTGTGAGAGAAATGAGTGGAGACAGAGACTGACTGCTATATTGACCCAAGTTCTTCCTCGCCCATAGCAGCACTTTTTTCGCATCTTGGCTTGGGTTGCTTAACCGGGGGGCCCCACTAAGGGGTGCAAGCCCTCAATCTGCAATTGGCTGTCACTTTGGCATCCTGTCTCCAACTGACTCAAACTGTCTGGGCACCTGGTTATATTATTTTCTAACACTCACCTGCTTCCGCTGTTCTTCCGCTTATTTACGCAGGTACATCTCTTGATTGATAGCTCGGTCGAGGGTCAATATATAACACTTTTTTTTAAAATCTGTTAAACCATTTGTCTTTTCCCTTTTAGGAGCGCTAGAAAAGTTTTTCATAAAGTATACAATTATAAAGATTGAAATGCCGTTGTGGTATCATCCCTATTTCAATACACAATGGACTCTTCCAATAAATATAGAACATTTGACTGTAATCCTCTTAGTGAGTTTAGTAGCAATAAACTTTAAAAATGGTATTTGATACTTATTTGCTTAAAACTCAGCAATATAAGGTATGTATCAAGGGTAAATTGGAGCAATCCTGGGAAAGGAGTAAGCGCCCTCCCTTACACTTCGGTGTAGTAGCTATTGAAAAAGGAGCCTTCTGGTCGCTCTCGACTATGGTCGCCAACTTTACTTTTACTGGCTCATTGGCCTAGTGGGTGAGTGTTCGCCAATGGTCTGGTAGACCAGGGTTCAATCCCAGGTTGTGTTATAACAAAGACTTAAAAAATGGTACTTGATACCTCCTTGCTTAACACTCAGCATTATAAGGTATTATCAAGGGTAAAGTGGAGCAATCCAGGGAAAGGAGTAAGCGCCCTCCCCTACACATCGGTGTAGTAGCTTCTGAAAAGGGAGCCTTCTGGTCGCCCTCGACTACAGTCACCAACTTTACTTATAACATGTTTTACTGTAATACATAACGTTTCTTATGTACTCTTTAAGTACATGTTTGTCTTATCTATTTCATGTCCTTTTCTGAGGACATAACAATAATCTAAAAGAAAATTGCATAAATGTATGTTCCGCTCTCTGGTCAAACAAACGACAACACGGAATATATATAACAATATATATTTATTTTCTTGACGGATGCTTGTGTGAAGTAGGAGCAGTCAAGAGAGGAATTAGAATCGTTCATCTATGAGGCTTGAACTCTTCAATGTAAGTAGACGATGGCTGAGACAACGCTCACAGAGTAACGACGGGACCAGCTTTCGTGAACAGCGGAATTTATTTCACCGTCTTCTGTTCAATTCATCTGCCTTATATTACACAAGAATGCTGCGTGCAATCCTGAACAAGTCCTGGCAGCAACACCCCACAAGACACCAACTGTACGGCCACCTGCCCCCTATCACGAAAACTATTCAAGTTAGACAAACCAGACATGCAGGACACTGCTGGAGAAGCAGAGATGAACTCATAAGAGATGTACTCTTATGGATCCCCACACATGGCCGCGCAAAAGCAGGACGACCAGCACGAACTTACATTCAGCAGCTTTGTGAGGATACGGGATGTTGTCCTGAAGACCTACCTAGGGCGATGAATGATAGGGAGGAGTGGCGAGAGAGGGTCAGGGATATCCGTGCTACCAGCGCGATATGATGATGATGATGATATTACCTTTAAACTCCCACGCGGAGATATGGACATGCCTCCACGCCCCCGCAATTTCTTCCGATATCTGGTGATTGGGATGTGTCACTTCCGTCATCTTTGGAATGGCATGTGTGATTTTCATCAAGCGGAAATAACTGTCATGCAGTTCACAGGTCACTCTCTTCCAGTGCATCAGTCTATGAGTATACCATGGGATTTTTACCTTGTCCCATTTTTTCAGCCAAGCCCGCCTACGCGATTTCTTCTCATAACCGCCATCAGAATGTGTCACCTCCTTCCGGTGCATCACTTTGGAATGGCATGTTTGGCAGGGTTGAAGGTCAATATACAACATATGTATAAGGGCTATATTTATTTTTTGGATAGCTATGTTTTTGAATAAAATATATCAAAGCTGCAAGGTTTATTTATAGATTATATCTCATGATATCCGTTTTGATTGTATAATGTCCGACTAGAAATAATAACCCAGTCGGCTGGGGCTGTAGGATACACCAACTGCTTCTCTGCAGTCGGTAAGCCCCCAACCCCCAATGAATGTCCTGTATATGACACTGAACAATCTGATGGTGGGTAATGCTGGAGCTTTGGGGAATGTAGAGTATTTCTTCATTGCCATCACTCCCAGGTCCACTCTGGCCAGGAGTGGTAGCACCTGATAAGAGTCCTATCTATGGGTCACATAGAACTAAACTGTGTACTTATGCTAAACTGAATTGCTTGAAATAGAACTGTTTTTGACATTGAAACTGTGTACTTATGCTAAACTGAATTGTTTAAAATAGAACTGTTTTGACATTTTACTGTTTGTAAACAAAAACTATACTTATACTAAACTGAATTGTTTGAAATTTGATTTGGCATTAAATGACCTTAAAAGAGTTGATATGCCGTAAAACAAAACAACCAATGAAACAACCAACCAACTAGAAATAAAATCCTGGTATTTTTTAGGTTTTTGTAGCAGAAAGTTAACTTTTGAAAAATGATTGATTGGCGTGTACTTATTTATGGTTGATACTGTAAAATTTAATAATATCCATTTTGATTGAATAATGCTTGACTAGAAATGATTAAATCCTAATATTTTAGATTTGGTTTGGTTTGGTTTTATGGCATCTCAACCTTTGTAAGTTATTTAATGCCAAATCCATTTTTATGTTAATGATCAGTTCTATTTTAAACAATTCAGTTTAGTATGAGTACACAGTTTATCAAAAACATTTCTATTTCAAACTATTCAGTTTATTCAAGCAGTTATATATAACAAGTCAGTTTAGTGTAAGTACAGTTTCAATGTCAAAAACAGTTCTATTTCAAATAATTCAGTTTAGCATAAGCACCCAGTTTAAATGTAAGTACAGTTTAATTCTGAAAAACATTTCTATTTTGAGCTATTCAGTTTAGTCAAACAGTTCTAATTCAGCTAATTCAGTTTAGTATAAGTACAGATTTTGTTTACACACTGTTAAATGTCAAAACAGTTCTATGTTAAACAATTCAGTTTAGTGTAAATACAGTTTCAATGTCAAAAAACAGTTCTATTTAAAATGATTCAGTTTAGCATAAGCACGCAGTTTAAATGTAAGTACAGTTTAATTGTCAAAAACATTTCTATTTCAAGCTATTCAGTTTAGTCAAACAATTCAGTTTAGCCTAAGTATACCGTTAGTTCTATTTAACCCATAGATAGGGCCCTATCAGGTGCTACCACGTCGGGCCAGAGTGGACCTGGGAGCAATGGCAATGAAGGGGTGCTCTGTATTCCCCAAAGCTCCAGCATTACTGGACCCTCATCATTAGATTGTTTAGTATCATACCCAGGACACTCGTTGGGGGGATCTTACAGAGGTGCAGTCAATGTATTCTACAGCCCCAGCTGACTGGGCAATATTTTAGATTTGGAAGAAAATGAACTGTTTATTAAAAACTGTTAAATGTATACTTATTTTTGGGTGATACGATAAAAAGAAACTTTTTCAAAAATGTTGACAAACCTAATTTGAAAAATGTTCAAATAAAATTAATCATCTTAAATTTAAAGAAAGGATTTTAATGATTCAATCGGAAAAATTAACCCTGTCTAAGAGTTCTGATATTTTGTGTTATATTACAACATAGAAAAAAGTTATATTTAGAGAAGAATTAATTTGTAATTGGTTTGCTTGCTGTAACTGTGGATATGGGGTAGGTTTCATTTTGTTTAGTCTTCTCCTTAGTGTGACATACTCTAAAATCTCACTGATAAAGATAGATAGATAGTTACAAAAGTATTAATATGTAGAGCTTTGTCTTTTTGATGTTTATGTCTGTCTTTTACAGTTGTCAGCATTGTGACAGTCGTGGTGTAACTATTTGTTCCGATTGTAAAGGAGAGGGAAATCTTAAGTTTTTCTTGGAACTTAAAGTTAAATGGTAAGGGAAAAACTTTTTCTTTCTTTTGTCTGTTGCTGATTTTCTATATTCCTCTCTAAATTTACTTGGGTGAGTCGAAAGTTTTGCAATATTTCAAACTATTTCGTATTTCAAGTACTTCAGTGTCTATTCACAAGCGCAAACTTATGGAGGTGTTGATTGATGGTGTTTTGTGAGGGACCATGTTCCGCTGACAATGTACAAGTGCTTGTATTTGGCTGATGTTCAACAATTTCAAGCAAAACTTCATTTTCTCCAACAGAAATGCTCTTAGTTTGTCATTGAGGCTGATGTCACATTCTTTGAAACCTCTGAATCATTTTTGTGCCATTCTGGGCCTTCCACATCATTAATTTCTTTTGCTGTTGCCCTTATATTCAATCAATTTTTCTGCGAGTCATATAAAATGGCTCTAATTGCAATTTTTTTATCACTGATGTGAATAAAAAATAAACAATTAATGTTTATATGATAATAAAGAATGAACAATTCAGTAACGATTAGACCAAAGGTTGTTTTTAATTAATGATATATCACAAGGATACAAGTTACCAAAAATCATCAGAGAAAACCTGAAAATACTTTTGACTCCCCCTGGTAGATTGAAATATTGCAAAACTTTTGACTCACCCAAGTACAAAATTTGCCTGTTTTTTTTTGTTCATCATTGTTTTTTTTTGTATTTTTTGTGTGTGTTTGGAATTTTTTTTTTTTTTGAGAATTTAAACTTGTTATTACACCTCATTAGTCTTTTCTATAAAATTGTTATATTGTCAGGTATATCAAAAATGTATGTATATATATGTGTGTGTGTCTATATATATATATATAAACCCGGAAACTAAATTCAAAATAAATAAAGACTTAAGCTGTAACTCACAAAACGTAGTCCACATAATATATATAGGTTGGGTCAACACAGGCCCTTAATACATGGACATCCCTTCACAGGAGCAATATCAAAATAACAGAAAATAGAAAATTAAATGTATTGAAACACCTATATGAATGTAGTCAAGGGAATTTAAAATAATGCCAATATACCAAACTAACGACCACATATTGCTTCAAATAAAAGAAAAAAATTTAGAGATAAACTTAAATCAAATTTGAATAAAATATGAATCATACACACACACACAAATGGACATAAAGATACTTAGATATGTGTATATATATATATATATATATATATACACAAAAATTATTTGTAACAAAAATTACCAGTAAATTTCAAACCACACACACACACAATTTCAAGACGTACACTCACACAGAGAAAGAATAACTGTAAGTAAAATCCGAAACCACTCCAATACACACACACAGACACAGACACAACGAAAAATATATCAAACATCAAAGACCACTGAGGGGTAAAGAAAGCTAAGGTAAACACGCTCTAAAAAAAAAGAGAAGAGTGACCTCCATATAAATTCCTAACCAACTGAAAACCATTCAAACTGCAAACCTGAGAGAGTTCAAGTCTCATTGTGTACCCCATTAACAAGGCCTTGTGCCATATATGTTCTCTGATGAAAGCAACAAACTGGAAACATACACGTTTGTAAGAATGAAATAAATAAATAAATCCTAAAAATATACAAATCTTTTTGTAGACCTACTCATTTAAA
This sequence comes from Sepioteuthis lessoniana, assembly GCA_963585895.1. Lineage (NCBI taxonomy): Eukaryota > Metazoa > Mollusca > Cephalopoda > Myopsida > Loliginidae > Sepioteuthis > Sepioteuthis lessoniana. Next base: position 293,905 of record CAUZXS010004922.1, read on the forward strand.
AATATTTCTTTCTCTCTCAGCGACAAAAAATTTATATATATATATATATATATATATGCAGTGTTTATAATAAAATTGATAATGAGAAGAGGAATTGATTGAAAATTTAAAATCTCGAAGGTAAAAGGTGATAACTTTTGTATCTTGTATCATTCACAATGAAATTTGATTAGTAATTGGTAATTTACGAAGCTCTTTGCTTTGATGTGGCACAAGGCCGACTGACTGGGGCGCCCAATGAGACTCGAACTCACTCGTGTAGGTTTGCTAGTCTAGCTTGCTAACCGTTACACCACCAGAGGTGCCCCCTGGTAATTTGATTAGGGATTGTAAATGATATTTATTTATTTATGATAAGGAATTTATCGTATAAAAATAACAATTTTGGGAATTTGCATAAATATTTTCTAAAGATTAGCCATGAATTAAGATTGCTTTTAAAAGATATTTAAAAAATCGCTTTTTTGTTCATCGTTCGTATTATAATCTTGCTTCATATTTTATCATCCTCTACAAATATTCCACCAAAAAAATATGATGAAAAACAATAAAAGATTTTTGATTTGTTTCTTTTTTTTTTAAAAAAAAAAAAACTATTCTTAATCTAAAAATTACCATTTAGTATTTTTTTCTTCAATTTCAGGAAGAATCATTCTGAAGACTATATCAAAGAGGACACTCCTCTTCCAGATGAGTTGGTAAAAGATGTGTCTGGAGTGATTGCCTTCCAGGAAAATAATATGATGGTGAGCATAGTTAATCATATGATCAAGTCACACTAAAAGCAATGGTTTCCATTAGGTTACCTATTCACTTTAAATGGGCAACTGCTAAGAAACGGTACTGTAAGCAATCTGGTGCCTGTGTTTCAGATAAAGTGAAGTTAAGGAAATTCTGAGCATAGTTTCCTCTAAGCTATGCAAAAGTGTGTGTTGACATATACATTTTCCAACCTGCCCAAAGAAAATTGATTATAATAATCTATTATGCATTGTGTTACAGTGAAAGATAGTTAGTAAAATAAAAGTAAAGTTGGCAACCTTAGTCGAGGGTAACCAGAAGGCTCCCTTTTTGATAGCTACTACACCTAGGTGTTGGGAAGAGTACTACTCCTTTCCCTTGATTGCTCCACTTTACCCTTGATTCTTACTTTATAATGCTGAGTGTTACGGAAGGTGGATTGAACCTCGGTTTTCTGGACCATTGGCGAACACTTGGCCTAATGAGTAGAGTGTTTGCTAACAGTCTGGGAGACAGGGATTCAATCCCAGGTTGAGTCATACTAAAGACTCAAAAAATGGAACTTGATGCAGCCTTGCTTAACACTCAGCATTATAAGGTAAGGATCAAGGGTAAAGTGGAGCAATCCAGGGAAAGGAGTAGTGCCCTTCTCCTACACCTTGGTGTAGTAGCTATTGAAAAGGGAATCTTTGGGTCACCTTCGACTAAGGAAAGATGGTACTGAATATTAATAAGAGAGTATTTTTTTACCTAAACCCTCTGTCAATTTTTAAGCAGAGTACAGCTGGTTTGAATTCAGAGTTTTCCTTCTCCTAGGCTGGTTGTCTTAATGAGACTAAAGAACTTACTATATTTATTTGTGTTCCAATCCAGAACAAAGCTGTTTGCATTTCAAATATCACTAACACCTTTTGGAAAGGAATGAATCCAACTATTCTCCCACTTTTTGTCCATAAATAGTCGGGCAGAAATTGATCTTGTGCTGGATACTGATCGTGACTGAGGTGTCAGATAAATACCTCTGATTTATAGCTGGGGAAATGGTTTTCTTTGATTTGGTTTTACAGCATATCAAACATTTTTGGTTGTTTGATGTCAGCTTATTCATATATATTAGATATATATGACTTGTAAACAAGTCAACAAAATTAAATAGTTCAAAGTATTCCTATGTATTACTAACACCAGTCATTTGTTTACACACAGTTCAATGATAAAACAGTTCTATTTCTAACAATTCAATTCAGCATAAGTCAAAGTTAAATGGTTCCAAGTATTGCTATGTATATCTAGCAATTCAATTAAACACCAGTCATTTATTTACACATAGTTAAATGATAAAACAGTTCTATTTCAAACAATTCAATTTAGCTCAAGTCATTTGTTTGCAATCAGTTTAAATGTCAAATAGTTCTATTTGACCCATAGATAGAACCCTATCAGGTGTTACTATTCTAAGCCAGAGTGGACCTGGGAGTGATGGCAATGCAGGGGTACATCGCATTCCTCAAAGCTCAAACTTTACTGGAGTTTCACTATCAGATTGTTTAGTGTCGTATCCAGGGCACTTGTTACTATTTTTTATACACAGTGTAACTTAAATAACCTACACTGGTTGATATGCCATAAAACCCAACCAAACCAAATCATATATATTTAATATATATGTATAAAGAGGATTTGGCATTAAATAACCTATACTGGTTGATATGCCATAAAACCCAACCAAACCAAATCATATATATTTAACATATATGTATAAAGAGGATTTGGCATTAAATAACCTATAAATGGTTGATATGCCATAAAACCCAACCAAACCAAATCATATATATCTAATACGAGGATCATTAAATAAGTTTCCAGACTTTTTTCGTATGGACACTTTTATTGATAGTGCACACATGAAACTCTAGTCCCCTTCAAAGTAATCTCCTCTGGCTGCAATGCACTTGTTTTACCGTTCCAACAACTTCTTGAAGGCTTCATGGAAGTCCTCTTGTGTGATCATGTCAATGACCTTCATCACAGCCTCTTTCATCTCAATTTTCTCATAATGACAGCCTCTGAGCTTAGGGAATAACTAAATGACACAGGGTGCAAGGTATGGGCTATAGGGAGGTTGAGGAACTGTCTTGATGCCCATCTTAGTCAAATAGTCTGTGACAAGGATGGAGTTGTGGACTGGTGCATTGTCCTGGTGGAAATACCACTGACCCAATTTGAAGAGTGCTGGCCTCTTCCTATGGAATCTCTTCCTGAACTCCCTTAAAACCTCAACATAGTAACCCTAACCCTAACCCTTTGACTTCCTTACTCCTCCCACACCTCTCATCATCCCTCACTGACTCCCTGCCTTCCTTGAATCTCTTATGCCACTCAAAAACTGATGCTTGATTCAAAAGTAGTCAGAAGCATTCCATACGTTTCTGTGGCATTTTTTCCAAGTTTAAAACAGAATTTTATTGCATATCGTTCTTCTAAACGTCCAGGTTACATATTTGAAATTCACCAGCTGTGACAATCAGGCTTTAGTAGGGTGTATTCCAATTCCTACTGAAATCAAAGCTGAAATCAAAAATTGGTCAGTCATCTCATAAGATGTATAGCAACAACATAGTGAATTTTCAAGAGTCTACAACAATTTAAAAAAAAGTGTGGAAACTTATTGAAGGCACTACGTATATATGTATAAAGAACATTAGGCATTAAATAACCTACACTGGTTGATATGCCATAACCCAACCAAACCAAATCATATATATTTAATATATATATATATAAAAAGGGTTTGGCATTAAATAATCTACAATGGTTGATATGCCATAAAACCCAGCCAAACCAAATCATATATATTTAATATATATGTATAAAAAGTATTAGGCATTAAATAACCTACACTGGTTGATGTGCCATAGAACCCAGCCAAACCAAATGTATAAAAGTACAATGAATGTAATTCCTTAACCTCTAAGCATGAAATTACCCTAGAAAGGTTGACATGCCATTAAAATCAGTCATTTATTCAAGATTACAACATGCTACCACCTGACTAAAGTAAAATTTGAAAATATTTCTACAGTACAGAGTTTAGTAAAAAGATTCGTGATAAATTCAATTTTATCAAATTAAATTATCACCCAGTTGAAATCACAAGTTAAAGATTTTTGCTGAGACAGTAGAAATCCCAGTATTTCATGTTAAAGAATACATTCTTGGCCAGTTTGGTTTTGAACTGGGCTCATCTGAACAATATGGGTCCCATTAGAAAAATTATTAAAAAAAATGTTCACATTTTTTTCTGGTATCGTTTAACAGATAGAAAATTTACGTCTACTCAGGCAATTTGTCAGTTTAAAAAGAAATGGTTTTATATGATTTTAGCAAGAGAGTCCTGTTTACAATATAAATTCAACATTGAAACGATCTCTGACTTTCCAACATGCATGTATGCTAGTTATCTTTCTGTTTTATTTACAAATAGGGCTCATATTATTAAAACTTGAATCCTGATTATTTTCTCACTCTTTGCGATTACTCCTCCTCTTAGGGAATGCTAAAAATAAACCAAGGGAAAAATAACTAGTATACATGCATATCAGAAAGTCAAAGATCGTTTCGTTATTGTATTTATATTGTATATAGGATCCTCCTTCTAAAATCATATTACAAATAACAATTGAAATATTACCTTACTAGAGGAAGATCCGAAAATTCTTTGGTTGTATTCAGGCGTACCTTGAATTTTTTTAGAAATGTTTTTTATTTCTTTTATTTAACATTTTTTAATCATTTCTAATTTAAAATAAAAAGTTAGAAGTCTGCTAACATCACTCCATTTTTCTGTCCATAATACTCAAGGGAGATAATTCATATCCATTCTTTTGGGAATTATTCCCCCACTAAATTTCCTGTTTAACTATCTGTTAGGAAGCGCCTTTGGTTTTTGGTTTTATGGCATATTTCATTGTTGGTTATTTATTGCCAAATCCTGTTTTTACATATATGTTAAATATATCTGATTTGTAAGATTTTGTAGATCCATTTTTAAACGAGCCTGAGCTCATTTCTTTGCGCACAGTTAAATGATTTCAAGTATTGGTTTGTAACAGTAACTATGTAACATCAATCATTTGTTTGCACACAGTTAAATGGATATACATATATGATTTGTAAGGGAATAGTTTGTAGGTCATTTCATAATTTCATTTTTAAATGAGATACACCTAATTTGTTTTGATATTTGTATTGGTATTTTTTTCTACACAATCAAGTAAAGTTAGCGACCGTAGTCGATATGACAATCACCATTTGTCATAATAAACCCCAGACAGGAAATGAGGCTGGAGTGTGGATGACGTCATGCTCAGAAGAAATGGTCCTGAGAATTTGAGGATTTTAAAAAGACATCAGTTGAGATTCTGCTGTTGAGAATTGCAGTTGGGTTTTCTACCATTGTGGCATGCGGTTGAGTTTTTCGGATCTTGACCGGGAGAGATGAATTGAGATCTTAAACATCACAAGATGTGCTGCGCCTTGGGGTGGGGTCAGCATTGTATGGTTAGCATAGGGTTTTAAGAATTGTGTCTCTCTCCTCGTGTCGCCATGGACCGAAAGCAGAAATTAATAAACTGTTCGTACCAGAAACGACTGTACTTGCATATGTTTGCATGCGTATATGTAAGTAAGTTAAGTTGGCGACCGTAGTCGAGTGTGACCCGAAGGCTCCCTTTTCAATAGCTACTACACTGAGGTGTAGGGGAGGGCGCTACTCCTTTCACTAGATTGCTCTACTTTACCCTCGATACGTACCTTATATTGCTGAGTGTTAAGCAAGGAGGCATCAAGTACCATTTTTAAACTCTTTGGTATGACGCAACCTGGGATTGAACCCAGGTCTCCCGGACCATTGGCAAATCTAATTCTAATAAATGTATTTAATATATGTTTAGAAATCATATATTTGAAATATATGTATAAAAAGGATTTGGCATTAAATAAACTACAATGGTTGATATGCCATAAAAAAAATCAAACCAAACTAATGCTTCAATTAAACATCTGTTATTTGTTGATGCAGTTAAATAGTTAAACAGTTCTATTTCTAGCAAGTGGATTTAATGTTAGTAATTTGTTTGCACATAGTTTAAATGTCAAACAGTTGTATTTGACCAACAGATAGGACCCTATCAGGTGCTATCACTCCGGTTCAGAGTGGGCATGGCAACAATAACAATGAAGGGGTACTCCACATTCCCCAAAACTCCAGCATTACTAGAGCCTTATCATTTGATTGTTTAGGGTCATATCTCGGACACTTGTTGCAGGGGAGGGCCTTACCCCTTTCGCAGAGATGCAGGCGGTATATTCTGCAACCCCCAGCTGACTGGGCTTTGTGAAGTTTGGTATGAATATGAACTTCACAATAAACAGGTAACTGTTGTCAGATAAAACTTATGAACAATTCATTTCTGTGGTTTATGTTTGAAACTACTGATAGTACTAAATACTATATATACTGTGTTTGTTCCTATATATATATATATAGAAGGAAGTTACTTACCAAGTAACAGAAACTCGCCAAAAAGTGAGCGGATAGAAAACGCTCTTCTTATTTTAGCAGTTTTAACTCCATGCTTGTTTTGGGGTCATCAGGAGAGAATGTGCATCATTTCGGGGCCTTCCTCTCGACGGTTTTATTTGCACATCAGCCCCCCCCTCACTGACATGAGGCCCCGTTAAAGCATCCTGTCAAATCAATGTCTAACGGCGAAATGTAAAAATTTTCAAATTTGCTCACGTAATTAGAATATTCGCATATTCGCATATTCGCGAGCAGGTGATGCTATGACATGTTTATTTTGAAATGTTCCACGGGACGTTTCTTTTATTCCATATCCACATTGAACAGTTTTCAGTTATTTCTGTAAGGTGTTTCATACTTTTGCTTCTATTACGCCAATTGATTCCAATTTGTCCCAGAAATTGGTACAGGGTGCCTGCAACGAAACATCTTGCTCTAATCTCCACAGTTTTAACGGTAATGCTATATCCTTCCTTTTCCAGTTCTTTTTTGAGATCTTCATATTTGCTTATTTTGTAATCATGACTTTGTTCTAGTCGGCTCTCAAATGGTATTCTTAATTCTACCAGGATGACCTTTGAGTTCTCCTTTGAAAATAGAACAATGTCTGGTCGCAGACCCTTAGTATATATTATTTTCGGGTTATCATTAAGCCAACCAGGGAAGTCTGCAGATACCTTCCAATTATCATCTAATCCAAGAAGATTTTGACCGGGTATAGCTCGATGGTAAGTCAATTTCTTTGAACCGACATATATTTTGCCCCCCCCACCTCAGTAATAAATTTCTGGGTTGACCTATTTGATTCTGGCAAAACATTTATCATCATAGGAAATGGAGCAGGAAAGACAAATTCAAATCCTAGATGAGACATTTCACTTTGTGCTAATACCCTTGGGAAAGGCATGAATCCATAATTTCTTGTTCAGCTATGAGTAAATAATAGACTGGAATTTTTAGTGTTTGTATGACAACCAATGTAGGAGAAAGAAAACTGAGATCAAAGAGACTTGAAAATTGACCGTGTGTCACATCCTTCCTATGGTTTCATTAGAAGACTTCTAATTTTGAAGTTTTCCAACCAAAACTTTTTGATTGGATATAAGTTATTTATTTTCTTTTAATAATTATTGAAGAAAACATTAATTGATGAAAGATGGCTATTCAATTTCTTTGCAATATCGCAAAATGACGGTCCATAATTATTGTATGGCACAGTTTCACCTTCTTCAAACTCAGACAACAGCTGACACGTCATTAGCAAAAGACTAATTTGGATATCAAATCAAGGAAAAGAAAATTCTAAAAAAATTACCTGCTTTTTTGTATTTTTGAGAATTTTCTTTTTAGAAAATTATCGCTACAACTAAGGAAACTTTGACAAAAATAATCAAGGAAAATAATCACTTCCTATATATGTCTAAGCCACTGAAGTTTCATTAAAATTTGTGGCAATAATAAAAAATGGTTCAGTTTTTTCACTATTTGTTTTTTTTTGTCCAATACTGTAAATATGCTTTTTATTTCATCCTCAGGTTTGGCCACTGACCCATTTTCCGCAAGCTGATATTAATGAAGCCTCCAATAATCTCATCAAGAAACATGCAACTGACTTCCCAACAGAAAAAATTCTGCAACAGGTTAGTAAACACTTAGATATTTGACTGATATATATATATATTAATACTGGCTCACTTTCTAGTGAGTAGAGTGTTCCCCAATGGCTTGGGAGACTGGGGTTAAATCCCAGGTTGAGTCATACCAAAATCTCAAAAAATGGTACTTGATGCTGCCTTATTAGGTACGAATCAAGGGTAAAGTGGAACAATCTAGGGAAATTTGTAGACTAGTACCAATATCTTGGTATCAGTACCTCAGTAGCAATATCTCATCTACTGAAAGGGATGTAAAATTATGCATAAGTAAATATTCTTATGGAAATCTTTTCTCTCTGATTATATAAAATGGGAATTCTTTCTAGCTTCATCTGTGTCAGAACTATTGTATGGTTGCACCACTTGGACTCTAGCAAAATACTTAAAGAAAAAAAACCTAGATCAAAACGACTTAAGAATGCTACTACAGCAGTTGTGGTAAAAACACACTTAACCAAAAAAAGATGCTATGTGCTGTTTTGAACAAATCCTGGCAGCAGTATCCTACAAAACACCAGTTGTACGGCCACTTACCTCCCATCTCTGAGTAAGGCAAGCAAGACATGCTGGAGAAAGTAAGAACGAACTCATAAGTGATGTTTTGCTATGAACTCTTACATATAGACATGTAAGTATTGTCCGATCTGAAAAACTTACATTAATCAGCTCTGTATGGACACTGGGTACTGTTTAGATGACTTACTAAGGGCAATGGCTTATAGGAATGGATAGCACAGAGGGAATCAAAGGAATTGGTGCTGTTGGCATGCCTTGATGATGATGATGATGATGATGATGATGATGATTTTTTTCTCAAAGATGTCATTAAGTACAAATTATATTTTATCATACAATGTGTAAAAGTATGTGTGATACCCTGGCCTCACCAGCCACCAACCAGAGGTGATATCACAGATTTGGTGGCTAAGGGGGTACTGCCACTTGCAGCTTTTGCTACTGGAAAGGGTAAGACAAACAGAGCAAAAGTTTTTCTTTGTAGCTTAAATCCGTAAGGGTGTTAAACAAGCATGCTTTCAGATGTTAATGACGTGTTCGTAAGAAAATCGTTATTAACGATCATTCATATAATATGCACATTTTATTTGAGCGCATTTGGCTGTGGTGTTGGCTGTGCATCTTGTTTATGTTGGTTTAGTCTTTTTTGAGAATTAATTTTTATTTATTGTGGACTTTTTGTCCTCATCTTGGTAGTTTTTGTGTTGTTTCTTCTTTCACTACATTTCGGCCAAATTTCACCTCTGGCCTTCTTCAGGTGATTTACCGCGACCTCGGATAGGAATGCTGAGTCTTGTAACCGTATCCCCAGTAATTACTGCCTTCCATAGTTGTTGTCTATCGCACCACGTTTTTGACCAAGTAGACCTCTGGCCAGCTTGGGTAGGATTTGAAACTGCTATCTTCTGACAATGCTCACCTGGAACCGTAGAGACTCAACGCCTCTATCCTATAAGCTATAACCCGACAAATGTGCCCGGATCCAGATTTAGATTCGTGAAACTGCTTGCCTCATTAGACCCACATTGCACTTAGTGGGTTGATGAGCAGCACAGACCAGCAGGGTTTGAGTCACGGCTCGTGCCCAACCTTCTCCTCCCCTAAATCCCCACTATAATTATTGACCTTGTGTCAGGTCCTGTCTGGTGGGAGGCAGCGACAAATATCTATATAATTTTACAAAAAAACTGATCTGCTGTATAATGGGACCCTTAAGATTGGTTGTAGGGATAAATGAAAGTTCTAGCTCAAGATTTGTCCAAAAGGTTTTCTGGTCACTGTAGAATAATAATAGTACTTGCCTACAGCGCCATGTCGAATTAGTGAAGTTGTTCACACAAGTACTCAGTTATGAAGCAACGTTGCCAAAGAAGCGTCCCACTTTAGGAGAAGGAGGATCATTTATCGAGCATTTGATTGTGTACATATGGGCACGTCATTGCATGGACATTATAGCGGCAAGTGCTATTATTATTCTACATCTCCTTTCCCCCCATCGTGTGTGGGTAGTGGTCTTTGGGGAGGGATGAGTATTGAAACTGAAGGTTATTGAAAGAGTATCGAGACTGAATGATATTGAAAGAGTATCTGTTGAATTTGTGAAGTTGTTCACGCAAGTACTCAGTTATGAAGCAACGTTGCCAAAGAAGCATCCCACTTGAGGAGAAGGAGGACCATTTATCGAGCATTTGATTGTGTACATATGGGCATGTCATTGCATAGGCTGTGACATCTGATTGTGTATATACGGGCATGTTATTGCATGGACATTATGGCGGCAAGTGCTATTATTATTCTACAGTTACGTTAGGGCCACTGGATTCGTGGCTTGTTTAGAATTTCTCCAGAGCACTGCCACTCCACAATGGAATCCTGAATGCTGTGGGTATAGTTCAGATTTATAACCTCATCATTTGATTTACATTTTCTGATAGGAAAATTATGTTGTTTGCTCCAGCATGCCTTATGGATATGTAAACCTCAAATGTATATATATATCCATATATATATGAAAAAATGGTTGATTTTGGTAAATCTGACGAAATTATAAAAATAAGTGGATAAACCAACATTGACAACGGATTCAATAATATTTCATTCTTTTTTGGAAACAGAACTTCATCAGAATTTTTCTAAAGTTCAGCAATTGTGGAAATCAATAAAATAATGATAAAATGTCATCCACCTCAGCTCGTCATTTGCCCATTTGGCTGGGATTGTAGATTAAACCAACTGCACCTCTGCAGAGGGGTACCCCCCCTCCTCGAGTGTCCTGGATATGACCCTAAACAATCTGATGGTTAGGTTCCAGTAATACTGAAGCTTTGGGGAATGCGGTGTACCCCTTCATTACCATCGCCCCCAGGTCCCCTCTAGCCCAGAGTGGTAGCACCTGATAAGACCCTATGTATGGGTTAAATAGAACTAATCTGCATACTTATGTTAAACTAAATTACTTGAAATAGAACTGTTTTGATATTCGAACTGTGTACTTATGTTAAACTGAATTGTTTTAAATAGAACTGTTTTTGACATTGAAACTATACTTAGATTAAACTGAATATTTTGAAATAGAACTGTTTTGACATTTAACTGTGTGTAAACAATCTATGCTTATACTAAACTTAATTGTTTGAATTAGAGCTGTTTGACTAAATTGAATAGCTTGAAATAGAAATGTTTTTGACAATTAAACTATGTACTCATGCTAAACTGAATTGTTTGAAATAGAACTGATAATTTGGATAAATATGGATTTGGTATTAAATAATCTACAAGGGTTGATATGCCATAAAAACCAACCAACCAACCAACCAACCAACCAGCTGGTCAAATCTCTGCTGAAACTTGATACACTTGACACTTGACGATACTCAGCCTTGACCATCTGCCTAGATGGTCATAGTCAAACCCAATAACCCCTACCACCATCACTCTAACCTATATCTATATCTTTCCTTTTCTGTCTCATCTCTTTTGACCCTTCCCTCCTTTTAAATTTTTATTTTATCTAATTCCTCAATTGCTGAACTTTTAGAAAAACTTATTTTCATTCTGATGAAGTTCTGTTTACAATAAAGAACGAAATATTACTGAATCCGTTTTCAGTGTTGGTTTATTCACTTTTCCAAACACACACACACACATACACACACACACATGCGTGGTGCGTTCAATAAGTTCCCACACTTATTTTGTACAGGCATTTAGAATTGTTGTAGACTCTTGAAAATTCAGTATCTTATTGCTATACATCTTATGAGATGACTGACCAATTTTTAGGATTTCAGGTTCAAATGAACACTTACAGCAGCAATTGGAATACATCTTACTAAAGCCTGATTGTCACAACTGGTGAATTTCAAAAATGCAATCTGGACGTGAGGACACTTTAAAAGAACAATATGCAATAAGATTCTGCCACAGAAATGTATGGAATGCTTCACACTGCTTTTCGACCATCTTGCATGAATCGAGCATCAGTGTTTGAGTAGCATAAGAGATTCAAGGAAGGCAGGAAGTATGTGAGGGATGATGATAGGTGTGGGAGGAGTAAGGAAGTCAATATACCAGAGTTGATTGGCCAAATGGTTAGGGTTAGGGTTACTATGTTGAGGTTTTAAGGGAGTTCAGGAGGAGATTCCTAGGGAAGAGACCAGCACTGTTCAAATCGGGTCAGTAGCATTTCCACCAGGACAATGCACCAGTCTACAACTCCATCCTTGTCACAGACTATTTGAGCAAGATGGGCATCAAGACAGTTCGTCACCGTCCCTATAGTCCAGACCTTGCTCCCTGTGACTTTTAGTTATTCTCTAAGCTCAGAGTCTGTCGTAATGAGACAATTGAGGAGATGAAAGAGGCTGTGATGAAGATCATTGACATGCTCACACAAGAGGAGTTCCATGGGGCCTTGCAGAAGTTGTTGGAACGGTACAACAAGGGCATTGCAGCCGGAGGAGATTACTTCGAAGGGGACTAGAGTTTCATGTGTGTTCTATCAATAAAAGTGCCCATACGAAAAAAGTCTGGAAACTTATTTAATGATCCTCGTATATATAGATTTCTTCTTTTTTTTTAAATAATTAATTCTAAATGTATGTGCGATATTATGTATGTATTGTTTATTATTTTTGAATGATTTTTTTCAAATATTTTTACAGAGACACACCCTGAGAATAGTCCCAGTTGCTGAGGTGAAATATGAATGGAAAGATAATGTATCCAATTTCTTTGTATATGGTGAGGAGAGGAAAATCTATGCTCCAAACTATCCTCAGACATGTTGTTGGGGCTGTACCATTCTTTAATATTATGTGCATCCATCCCAAATATTGTGTGCATCCATCCCAAATTCCATTTTTAAAGGCTTAACTGTTGTTTTAAGACAGACTTAACTTTGCTTTAAAACTATATAAAGAAAACCAAATATGACATATATAATAATTATTTAGCCGAATTCAGTATTTTGTTTGTTCAATGACTAAAAAAACAATATCTAATCTTGCTTCATGTTTTGTTTTATCTATTTATATATAAAATTCACTGTAGTATATATATATATATATATATATTCAGTGGCCATAGTTGAAGGTCTGGTCAGAGCTTGATTGCTTCATATTGCAATTCCACCTCTTGCACCTTTTGTCCTTGAAAGTGACTCTGCAGGTGTTTGCAAATGAGGATATAAACACACACACACACACACACACACACATATATATATATATATTATATATATATAACAGTAGGATATGGTTGCCACCCTCTCACTTGATGGGTTAGTGGTGGGCCAAATGCAGTATAATGTTGAGAGTGCTCAATATCTGTAATAGAGCTATTATATGATATAATAATAAATAAATATATATCAGTTTTTATATATATTTAATAGTATCGATACTTATCTGTGACCACTGGTTTCATGCTGTCTTTATACGACAATCATCATCTGCCTGATGATTGTCATATAAAGACAGCATGAAACCAGTGGTCGCTGATAAGCATCATTACTATTAAATATATATAAAGACTAATATATATATAATAATGTTGGTGTCTTACCATGTTGTCTTCTCTTTTAATCAAAAAAACAATTCCAAACTTTCCAAGTTAGAAAAAAAAAATTTAGTTTTTAATGCATTTTTTCATTCGCATTTCAAAGTAGAGTTTTCAAAATATTTTCAAAATATTTTCAATGATTTAAATTCTCTGAGGACTTTATAATATATTTGATGGTATTAAATCATGCTTATGTCCTATGGCTGCTACAGCTACACTACCTCTTTGTCAGTGTTGTAACATAAACATAACCTGACTAATTCCATTGCTACTAGTGTGAAAGAGAAAAACTATTGATCAAATGGCATTAAATCTTGTTCATGTTACATGGCTGCTATAGCTACACTGCCTCTTTGCTCGTGATGTTACACAAATGTCATATTTCTAAGTTCATTTCTACATGTGGGGGATGAAAAACCATCAAGTGGATTAAATGGCATTAAATCTTGTTCATGTTACATGGCTGCTACAGCTACACTGCCTCTTTGCCAGTGATGTCACATAAATGTCATCTGGCTAAGTCCATTTCTATATGTGGGGGAAGAAAAACCATCAACTGGATCAAATGTTGTTAAATCCTGTCCCCGCCGTCCATGGCTGCCACAGCTACACTAATTAAATTTACTCCCACTTTGCCTATAACATCTCACGAACATCTGGCTAAGTCAATTATTATGAGTAGGGTAGGAAGAAACCATTGATTTACTACTGTCTCAAATTTTTTGGGCACTCGAGATTTTATATGGTTTGTTTTTTTGCCATATCAACTTTTGTTAGTTATTTAATGACAAATTCTGTTTTTATATATAAATTAAATATATGATTTGTTAACACATTTTATTGATACATTTTTAATGGGGCCTGACATGAACACATTTTATTGATACATTTTTAATGGGGCCTGACATAAACACATTTTATTGATACATTTTTAATGGGGCCTAACATGAACACATTTTGTTGATACATTTTTAATGGGGCCTGACATAAACACATTTTATTGATACATTTTTAATGGGGCCTAACATGAACACATTTTGTTGATACATTTTTAATGGGGCCTGACATAAACACATTTTATTGATACATTTTTAATGGGGCCTGACCGGAACACATTTTGTTGATACATTTTTAATGGGGCCTGACATGAACACATTTTATTGATACATTTTTAATGGGGCTTGACATGAACACATTTTGTTGATACATTTTTATGGGGCCTAACATGAACACATTTTATTGATACATTTTTAATGGGGCCTGACATAAACACATTTTATTGATACATTTTTAATGGGGCCTAACATGAACACATTTTGTTGATACATTTTTAATGGGGCCTGACCGGAACACATTTTGTTGATACATTTTTAATGGGGCCTGACCGGAACACATTTTGTTGATACATTTTTAATGGGGCCTGACTGGAACACATTTCTTTTTAGCTCAGTCAAATGGTTTCAAGAATTGGTTTGTAACAATAACAATTTAACATCAGTCGTTTGTACACATCTAAATAGGTATACATGATATGTCAGAGATTAGTTTGTCAGTAATTTCATTTTTAAATGGATTAGAACTAATTTGTTTACCCACTAGTATGGCTATTGTTTCAACATAGCTAAATAGTTTCAATTGTTACTATCCAACACTTATAATTCTTTTTAATATCAATCATTTGTTTGTATATAGTGAAGTAGTTACAAGTATTGCGATTTAACACTGATTATTCTATTAAACATTATTCATTCATTTACAGACAGTTAAATGGTTCCAATATTGCTATGCATTATGAACAATTCAATTAAACATCAGTCATTAGTTTACACACAGTTAAATGCTAAACCAGTTCTATTTCAAACAATTCAATTTAGCACGAGTCATTTGTTTGCACTCAATTTAAATGTCAAACAGTTCTATCTGACCCATAGACAGGACACTATGAGGGGTTACCACTCTGAGTCAGAGTGGACCTGGGAGTGCTGGCAGTACTTCACATTCCCCAAAGCTTCAGTATTGTTTGAGTCTCACCATGAAATTGTTTAGTGTCATATCTTGGACACTTATCAGGGTGGGGTTTGCCCCTGTACAGAGAGGCTGTCGATGTATTCTATAGCCCCCCCCATCCTACTTATAAAGGAGCAAAAATCTATGTATAACAATAGCTACTGTCTGTGCTCCACTCTGCACTAATGACCTTGGGAAATACATTAATCCAGTCCCCCCCCTGCTGTTATGGATAAAGTAGTCGGGCAGACTAGATTCTTTAGTCTTGGTATGGAAACTGGTCTGGAAGAAGGAAATTTCTGTATTTGAACCGGCTGTACTCCACTTAAAAACTGACCTTGTGTTTGATCTGGCCTATTGTGGAGAGGTTGGGTTAATATATTCTTTAGAAATCAGAAAAGAAGAATTATATTCATTTGACTTTGGCGATTCTAAAGAAAAAAAAATTGTCTGATGCAATTTTTGCTGTGCAAAGAGCCTAGAATTAATCTTACCTTAAGGAACCTGAAGAAGGCTGGAATGCACTAGTTGAAACTTATTCTTCATCACTTTGAATTTATGTTGTCATAGAAATAATAATAATAATAATAATAATAATAATAATAATAATCTTTGTGAGTTTAATTGAAAAAAAAAGCAACAAAAAATTAGAATTTTTAACAAATTTCAAAATTTTTCTTTTCTATTTTTCCATGAAGCAGTATTTTAAATTTCTGTCTCTTATTATTCTTCATCATTTTTTAAATTCTTGTTGCTTTTTATTGCAACTCACTTGAGGCGTCTCTTTTACAAAAGAGAAGTTTATTGTGCTATTGTAGAAGTAATGACTCAAGTAGGTTGTAACAAAAATGAAATTAGGAGGATGAAGAATAATGTGAGCAAAAAAGAAACACAAATAAACTAGAAAAACGATTATTAATAATAAAAAATTGTCAGATGAACAGAACAACAAAAAACATGATTAATAATAATAATGATGGCGGTTATTGGTTAAATAGAGGGTGTCTCAAAATAGATGCATTAAGATGATAATGATTTATTACTGAGACAAGCGCAATGGCGGTCATTTGGAACACATCCTGTAAAAAATGCATCCTTTGAGTAAGAGACATCAAATCAATGTTTTTTTTAAATTGATATTATATCAGTTTCCAGGACATGCAATCTTTTTTTTTTATTTTCTTGTCTCAGAAATAAATCATTATCATATTAATGGTTTACGCCTAGGGGTTAGAGTGTTCGCCAATGGCCCGGGAGACCTGAGTTCAATCCCAGGTCGAGTCATACCAAAGACTCAAAAAATGGTACTTGATGCTTCCTTGCTTAGCACTCAGCATTATAAGGTACGGATCAAGGGTAAAGTAGAGCAATCCAGGAAAGGAGTAGCGCCCTCCCCTACACATTGGTGTAGTAGCTATCGAAAAGGGAGCCTTCGGGTTACCCTCGACTATGGTCGCCAACTTTACTTACTTACTTACATCTATTTTGAGACAGTTTTGAATGATTTTGTCTCCAAATTAGTAGTGACTCAAAATATTTTCTCCTCTCTTGTTCTTGGCGTTCTGATCGAGGATTAATAGTTGTTATAGTATACTATTTTCAAATCTGAAACAAAAAATAACCCATGAAGGTCGATAAGCCATTAAGCGAAAAAACCAAACCAAATAATGATAACTATAATAAAGACACATCTACAAGATACCTGGTAATCCTGGCCACTATGAAATACAAAAAATTGCGCTTTGCAGAACTGCTTATCTCCTTAGGAGAGATCTATCAATGGGATTAAAATATATCATACCAATTAGACAGCAAAAAACATTCATTCATTGAATACATATAATCACTGCCTTTCCTCTTCCTAGGTCTCAGGTAGATATAAGGTGAAGGATTGTAAGAAACCAAAAATAAAGCTGAATTGAAAGAAAGCAAAAAGAAGGCTAAGTACCTTAACCTTGCTAGAGAATTGAAAAAAACTGTTGAACATGAAAGTGATGGTCTTTATTGGGAATCCTTTTGAGATGAGGCTTCTTAATCTGAGAATTGATTTTTATTTATTGCGTACTTTTTGTCCTCATCGTGGTAGTTTTTTTGGTTGTTTCTTCTCACCACGTTTCGGCCAAATTTTACCTCTGGCCTTCTTTAGGGGATTAACCTCAACCTCGGATAGGAATGCTGAGTCTTGTAACCGTACGATAGACAACAACTACGGAAGGCAGTAAGTACTGGGGATACAGTTACAAGACTCAGCATTCCTATCCGAGGTCGCTGTTAATCACCTGAAGAAGGCCAGAGGTGAAATTTGGCTGAAACATGGTGAGAAGATGCAACAAAAAAACTACCTAGATGAGGACAAAAAATCCGCAATAAATAAAAATTAATTCTCATGAAAGTGATGGCTATACCAATTGTAATTGGTGCTCTTGGTACAATCACTAAAGGATTGGTACAGGGACTGGAGGTCTTAAAGAATAACAGGACAAGTGGAGACTATCCAAAATACAGCATTGTTAAGATTGGCAAGAATACTGAGGAAAGTCCTGGAGACTTGAGGAGATTTGCTGTCACTCAAACTCCAGTGAAAGGCCATCTGCTAATGCTGATGTGAAAAACTCACAAGGAATGAAATGATAATGTTTTGTTTTTTTAACAAATATGAACATAAAAATAGATTTTAAAAAATTAATATTAGATTATATTCATTTTATAAAAATTTATTCAGCATAGTTTAATGTTTTTTTGTTTTGTTTTGTTATGGGTGTCTGATTTTTCGACTTTGTTGAAATGCTCGGTTTTTATCTGACGAGTTTTTCGTTCATATCATTAAATGAATGGTAATTGACTAATTTCATTTGATTACATGAAATATAACTGGACTATTTACCTAATGATTAGAGTGTTCATTAATGGTCCGGGAGACTGGGGTTCAATCTGAGGTCGAGTCATACCAAAGACCCAAAAAATGGTGCTTGATGCCACCTTACTTAACACTCAGCATTATAATGTACGTATCAAGGGTAAAGTCGCAATCCAGGGATAGGAGTAGCGCCCTTCCCTACACCTCGGTGTAGTAGCTATTGAAAAGGGAGCCTTCGGGTCACCCTCGACTACGGTTGCCAGCTTTGCTACTTACATGAAAGTTGATTATATTAAATTTTCTTTTCTATTTTTAGATAAAGCAAAAGTCATTTGATAATTTTGATTCGTACTATCCTTCATCTTTCTAATTCTTGGTGCTTTTTATTGCAACTCCCTCAGGTTGTCCATTCTGTGACAATAAAGAAAGTTGTAGAAATGATGTCTCAAATAAACTGCAATAAAAAGTGTCTAAAATTAGGAAGACAAAGGATTGTATGAATAGAAAAAATTATTTATTATAAAAAAATTGAAAGAAAATAATGATTTATGATAATAATATTTTATTTTAATTTAATTTAATTTTTTACAAAGATAAGCATAAAAACATTTTTTATATAAAATTCCTTGTGCCAACTCTTCTAGTTTTACTGTAGTTTATCATTTCCGATCAGTTTTTCTTCCTCTGCTCGACGCCCTTTTTTTGGTGGTCATTATTTTGGATGGTCACTATCCTTTGTTTACTTCCTCTGGTATAAAATTTGTCACTGACATAAAGACGAGAAGTGACCGAAACAAAGGGTCCACTTTTTTTTAGGATTTAAAAATATTTTAATTGTTTTAAAAATAATCTATTATGCTCACGCTTATAAAAACAATATGTAAGATTTTTCTACAATTCTTCTGTTTTATAAGAATTGATTTATGTGCTTTAATAAATTTTTTGTCAAGGATGTTCAATTTTTGACAAAACTGTTGAAACGAATGTTTTATTTTCTTTCCATGAATCCTGAAAAGAGACTTGTAGCTTTGTGATTTGAGTAAAATGGCACCTATATAGCATTTTATGGAGCTTTTTTTTTTATGGCAAAGATTATTGCTAAGGGTTTCTTTTCAGTTCGACTTTAGTTGAGTTCTGCATCTGTTAGCGATCTAGATGAATGAGCTCTTGCCGTCTAGCTGGCATCAGGAAAAACATGAGAAATGACAGCTCCAACACCTTAATTAGAAGTATCTGAGACTACGACAATATCCATGGATGGGTTGCAGTGTGTCAGCAAAAGAGTTGAAGAAAGTAAGGACTTTGGTGAAAACTGACTGACATGCATCAGATCAGTCCCATGTCATATCTTTTTTTCAAAAGATTGTTGAGATGAAGTTTAGGGGAAAAAGTACTGTAATGGCTAACCAAGCCAAGGGAGGAATGTAGTGTTTTTACATTTGTTGTTGCAAGCCCATATTTCTTTTTTTATTATTGTGGTATTTTTTGGGTCTTATTGTCTACCATTTTTGTTAAATATAAAACCAAGGTATTTGATTTTGTCCCGGGAAAATTCACACTTATCAGCTTTAACATTCGGCTGAAAAAGAAAATAAACGCTGCAAAAGTTCATCTTGAAATGCAGCTGCAACGATGATGTCATCAATATATGTTGCAACTCCTGGTAATCCGGTCAGCATGGTGTCCATTTTTTGCTGGAATATGGCTGGTGCTAGTTTGACTCCAAAGCTAAGACGGTTACATCGAAACAAATCCTTGTGGGTGTTGATAGTAAGGAGTTCCTTAGACATATCTTTAACTTACAGTTGGAGAAAAGTACCGAAAAAATTCTGCCATTTGATTTGGTAAAAAAGTCTTCTAGAACTGATCGTGGATATTGATGTGCATCCAAAGAATTATTTAAACCAATTCCATAGTCAGACTTTTCCATTTGTTTTGTTTACTACTACAACAGGAGTTACCCTTTGTGAGTAATTTGAAAATATTTTTAGTTCTTTTTCAACCATATCAAATGCGGCAGAAGGAACTGGTCATTTTGGTGTAAAAATGGAGCCCTGCTTTAATTTCAAGGTTGCCTTACTTTTTTACACATCAAACGCGACCCTCTTGAAAAATGCCACTGAACTTATTTTTAACTTCATCCGTAAAATGTTTTTCAATATCCGAAACAGACGTAAGACTAAATGTATTAAACACAGACTTGAGAGGAATTTCAAAAAGATTAAGCCGTTCAATCCTGTCGAGACCAATCAAATTCAATTCAGAATTTTCAGCTAGATTGCATACCCCGAAAATGTTGTAGCTTGAAATGTAACATTACAAATTAACTCACTGTTTAGATGAATTTAGTCATCAGAGGCGCTTCTCGCTTTGTGATTGTTGCAGACAGACAATATCTGACGCTGTATCAAACTGGAAACGAACTGGTTTGTTGTGTTACATATTGACCCTTGACCCAGCCGTCAATAAGAGATGCACTTGTGTAAATAAGCGGAAGAAGATCATGTGATCTAAACGGAAGTAAGTGGGCGTTATGAAATAATATATGCAGATGCCCGCGGCAGTTGAAACAGTGAAGGCCAGAGTGAGATCCAGTTTACAGCCAGTGAGAGCGTCCCGCTTTTGGCTGCTGCCTCCAGTTGGGCGGCCTCCAGTAGAGAGAGTTGGAGACGGAGAGGGTCTAGTCAAAGCCAGCTTGCAGTTACTGAGAGTGTGCCCGCCGGGGGGGGGGGTCTGTGCTCCATACCAGGCCTTCGGTTGAGCAACTCTGACCGAGAAGCAGAAGTGG
Organism: Sepioteuthis lessoniana; assembly: GCA_963585895.1. Taxonomy (NCBI): domain Eukaryota; kingdom Metazoa; phylum Mollusca; class Cephalopoda; order Myopsida; family Loliginidae; genus Sepioteuthis; species Sepioteuthis lessoniana. The sequence goes on from CAUZXS010004922.1 coordinate 315,114, forward strand.
TAAGTGGGTCTTGAAGATAACACAGCGTGCTATGGTCAAGAGAAGAAGTTATGGGTCAATATAGCAAATCTGTCGTGCCTCCTTACGTCTGTCTGTCTCACACTACACAGAAGTTTCAACCCCCTTACGAAAGAATAAAAAGACATATTTTTCTTTTTCCTTTCGACGTTCTTCTTTTTTCTTTTTCATTTAGACGTTCTTCTTTTTTCTTTTTCCTTTGGACGTTCTTCATTTTTCTTATTCGCTTCGACGTTCTTTTCTTTTATTCGCTTGTACGTTTTTCTTTTTCCTTTGGACGTTCTTCTTTTTTCTTTTTCATTTGGACGTTCTTCTTTTTTCTTGTTCGCTTCGTCGTTCTTTTCTTTTATTTGCTTGGACGTTCTTCTTTTTTCTTTTTCTACTGGGCGTTCTTCATTTTTCTTATTCGCTTCGACGTCCTTTTCTTTTATTCGCTTGGACGTTCTTTTTTTTTTCTTTTTCCTTCGGATGTTCTTCTTTTTTCTTTTTCCTTTGGACGTTCTTCTTTATTCTTATTCGCTTGGACGTTCTTTTCTTTTATTCGCTTGGACGTTTTTCTTTTTAATTTTTCCTTTGGACGTTCTTCTTTTTTCTTATTCGCTTCGATGTTTTTCTTTTTCCTTTGGACATTCTTCATTTTTCTTATTCGCTTCGACGTCCTTTTCTTTTATTCGCTTGGACGTTCTTCTTCTTTCTTTTTCCTTTGGACGTTCTTCTTTTTTCTTGTTCGCTTCGAGGTTTGCGGTTCATGAAACTTTTAGTTTCTGCTTAACGTGGTGTCTCTTGTGATGCTTAAAAGAGTGTTGCATTCATTTGTTAACACTTGAATTGTGATGTCTTTATCGTGTTCCAGTTTGGTCCGAATATAACTGTATGATTCAAACGTCCGTCCCGCGATTAAAATCAAATATTTAAACTGGTCCTCTGTAAGGAAATTTAGTTAAAAGTTTCCTATTCTCGATTTACGATATCAGCGACATAATCGACTTCATCTTTTTTTTTTCAGTTTAAAACAATTAAACCGGGCATTAAACAGTGGTTGCTTTTTCTCAAAGATTTTTTAGCAGTTCTACTGTTTCTGAAAATGGGAAATCTGCAGGCTGCCTTGGTTGGATTTTGTACGTATAACAGTCGTGTTCTTGGGTGCCCAGTTTTCGAATTAATAGACAGATTTTCCAATGTTCGTCTTTACAATGCGTGTCTGTAAGTCATGGCCAATGAAAAACAAGCAATGTGTAGGTGTAAGCCGTGAACAATGGATAAGAAGCATTGCGTGGGTGTAAACAATGGCCATTGAAAAACAAGCATTGCATGATTTAAGAGGCGTGGCCATGTGAGTCGCGTGGGTGTCTCAAGACTATATAAGGTCAAGGATTTTGGTTGAAGTCAGTTGCTGCTGGCTGTTCCGACTTCTGACAGCTTCTTAGTGTGTACGAAATCCCTCCGACAGCTCCTCTGCTCCACCCAAGCGTCAATATCGGAGAATAGAAATATAAGATTATATTTTCATATATTCGAGTTACTTGTTGCAGGGCAAGATCCCGCGGGAATATAGAACACATTTTTGCTGGGGAAAAACATTTTCTATTAATTCTTTTTGAGTTGAACTAATTAGACCCATTACAATTTATATATACAGTGTAACTCGGATATAAGAGAGTTGTATGGACAGGAGAGTATGTCTCTTATATCCGGGTTTTGTCTTTTTTGTTTCGGTAACACAGGCTCTAATTTGGGACCATAGAAAAATCTCTCTTATATCCGGGTCTCTTATATCCGAGTTACACTGTATATGTGTTCCTTGTTGTTTGTTAAGATTCAGCGGTAGTATACAACACAAGTTCACTGGGGAAAACATTTTCTGTTAATTTTTTTTATAAGTTGAACTAATTAGATACACCACAATGTATGTATTTTTTGAAAAAAAAAAAAACCCAATTATTTTACATTTTATATAATGGGGGTTCATTTTCACATTTCAATTCAATGTAGAGTGATCACCCATTTCTAGAACAGTTAGCATTGGAAAAGACAAATAACCAGATAAGTTGAATTATTTAAAACTTTTTAAAAATCTAATAGCAGGGTTTTGTTTTTTGTGCCTAATAATGCTGAGTACCATTTTTTGAGTTTTTTGTATGACTCAACCTGGGATCGAACCTCGGTCTCCCGGGCCATTGGTGAACACTCTACTCACTAGAGAAATCAGCCGGCATTGAATTAGAATATGAAAATGAACCCCACCTTATATAATGTAAGATAATCTTTTTGAAAAAAAAATTGTTTAGTATTATTTCGAATCACATAATCACAAAAAGATTACTAGAAAAATTTTCCCTGGTGAAATTGAATGAGTACATGTGATGAATAATATTTTAATTTTTATCATTTTTAGATCAAGTTCTGTCAATCATTATTATAAATAATATTTGACTGGTATCATCTTTCATTCTGCTGATTTTAAAATGTTTTTTTTTGCCTTGGTTTTCACTTCTATAGTTGTGAAAAACAGTGCACATTGGAAATAGGAATAAGGAATAAGTTCCCGGGGCGATTTGAACTTGTGTCACCATTTGTTATAGGAAAACCAGACTGTACATACTAGCTATTTTACTGCTGTTTTTCTACAAGGATCACTTTGGCATTAAATAACCCATGAAGGTTGATATGCCATTAAACAAACAAACCAGAATAAATACCGATGAAGCCATTCCAAATTTTTGTTTTAATATTGAACTTCATTGGTTGTTATTTGAACACACTAGTAGTGTTAAGGGTATATGGCCAAGAGCTAGTCTACCTAGGTTTCACCAAACGGCTCTTCAGGATCGCACTGGGAAAGTGGGTTAGGATAAAATACATTTTATTGATTAAAAAGACCCCCTCACCTATACAAAAATTAGCATAAAAGAAATAATGAAGTTGTTGTTTTTTTATACTTAAAAAAATCTTTTTCAATCCATTTTTAATTGTAAAAATTAATTCCTAATCCAATTTTTAAATAGTAAAAAAAAACAACAACAGCCCAGCCAACTGGGGTTGCTGTAGAATACCACGAAAACATCTCTGCAGAGGGGTAAGACACCATTCCAACGAATGTCTTGGATATGACACTAAACTATCGGATGGTGAGGTTCCAGTCCTGGAACTTTGGAGATTGTGAAGAACCCCTTCATTGCTATTATGTTCTAGTTTTCTCTCTTACCAATCCCGGTCAGAAATCCCATTTATTGGTCAAATAGAACTATTTAATCATTTTCGATACGTGAAACCATTTAACTGTGCGTAAGCAAATAATTGATATTAAATTAAACTATTATTATTACATAGCAATGCTTGAAACCATTTAACTGTGTGCAAACAAATCAGCTCTGCCTTGTTTAAAAAATGTTACCTGCAACGTATTCGCTTGCAAATCACATACATATGCATATTGGCATTAAATAACCTATAAGGGTTGATATGCCATAAAACTTAACTAAACTAAGTAGTCAAAATATTACCATCCATTTAATAATAGTAAGAGCTTAAAAATGATTCGTTCATAATCCATTTTTAATTGTTAGAAAAAGTTCCCTATCCATTTTTTAATGGTAAAAGCTTCGAAATTCCCTAATATGAATTATTAAGAAAAGCTTGTTTTCTTCTACAACCAGCCAAACGGTTCGATGTAGTACTACCAAATTTTATACTAATTTTTGTACAGTTGAGGGGTCTTTTTAATCAATAAAATGTATTTTATCTTAACCCACTTCGCCCGTGCGATCCTGAAGAGCCGTTTGGTGAAACTACGCAGACTCACTCTTAGCCACGTAGGAATCATTTTCATAATATTAACTCTATCTCGTGTATTGAGTACTTTATTACGTTTTAGCTTAGATAATTCTGTCGGTGTTTTTTCTTTTGACTAGACAGACGTGCCGCTTGATTATTTTTAAGTAGCACGTGTGTTTTTCGTTTTTTCTTTTTTTTTACTAAATTTTTTTCCCAAGATATCAGTTTGTAGAATTTGCAAATTGTACAATCTCAGCTTTTTTCACACCAACAGAATTATAGATTAGATGTAAAGATTAATATATATATATATATATGTATATGTATGTATATATGTGTAATATAATAGCCGAGGGATTTCGTTTTATATATCTTGCCTTTGGGTTTAGTTAGGCTGAGAACCTTTCGGCTCAGTGCATGGGTTGGTTCGGTGCAAACATGAGCGCAGGTGTTAACGCGCGTGCGGAGAGGATGTGTCGTTCACAGATGTCAAAATAAAAATCCCAGATAGAAAATTTGACCATGGGATGTGAATGACGTCATGCGCCGGAAGCGCGCGCGGAGGATTTTGGGGATTTTGAAAAAAGTCAGTTGAGTTGAGTCTTGCGGTCCGAAGAAGAAGGGTGACTTTCGCTAACTCGCAGTGGCCTTGTGGCGGGTGTCACACGTGTTGGGGGGGGGCAGATGGAAAAGCCAGCATAGGAAGATTGTGCCTCTCTCTCCTTATGTCGAAAAACCTTTAAACTCAAAGGTAATAAAAAGTTTCGTACCTGAACTAAGAAGTCGTAAGTGTTTTTCGTGTTTCGGGATTCCTATGTTCTATGTATATATGTTACGAACATTCTATGTACGTTTCGCATATCCGTATCATGGTTATGGTACATATGTATGTATATGCATGTATATGTGTATATATATATGTGTATATATATATATATATATATATATGTATATATATACATATGAATATATATGCTTCTCCTGATTGTTGTAGAAGTGATAACTTGAATGAATTGTGATAAAAAGTGACTGGAATTAAGAATACGTATATCATAAAAATATCAGAGAGAATTATTGATAATAATTTCTTTGATTCTCTCTCACCATCTGTCCCTATAGGTCATCACTCTTGGTAGTCATCGAGACAGCACCTCATGCCGACACAGAGCTGATGAATATAACTTTTTGCTGGTCAGCCAACACAGGTGTGTCCATGTGTAGTAGTCCATAGGAGGACGTCGCTTATGTGTTCGCTTTTGCTTCTACAGCAGTACCCAGGATGTCTTGCTCGCTTACTTGAATGGTTTGCGAGATCGAAGGCAAGTGGCCGTAAAACTGTTGTTTTGTCGGGTGCTGTTTCCTGGAGTTGTTGAAAACAGCATGCAGTATCCTTGAGTATTTCCCATCTAGCTTTTTCTCCAGGCGTTTCATTAGAGTCCAAGGGGTGCAGCCATATCGTATAACCTACACGGCAACAGATTTGAAGAATTCCATTTCTTAAATGATAATTGTATTAATAATGAATTAAAATAAGCCAAATAATCACGATTATATATGCCACGGATTTTGAAAATTTTTCAAAAAAATTTTAAAAAATTAGTTCTTGGGATATGGATTTTGACTATATCATTTCCTTATTGTGCAAAATATGGATGATCCCTGTGTATCTTAGGAATACTGCAAGTTTTTATTTCCTGGTGTAGAGGTTTATGTTTGCACTCACCCTAATCGTTATATTTTCTTAAAAGAATTAACTACTAAATCCCAATTATAGAATGATTTCCCTCATTTATTAATTTACAATTAATTATAAATTCTCTAAATATTATGTGATCCGGTGACAAAATTTGAGGTTTCCAACGACAGCCTTTAAGAGGGTATATTTAAAAGTGGATTTAATGCAACCATTTCATTTTGAGTCCTTAACCCTAAATTTGAGGACTATCTACATATGTTTATCATTTTGGGGGATTATATTTTGGCCTTACAAATTGCATTTTGCCTCAATAATTGTATTTTGGCCTATGAAATTGCATTTTGACTTAATTAAAATTTTATTTTAATTAATGAAATTATATTTCATTCCGATTCTATTTTTTTTTGTTTAAACTTGAAAATTTTTATTCTAATTTTTTTAAGTCATGCATTTTGCTAAATTTTTTATTTGTCTAAATATCCAATTGACAGAAATATATCATTTGCTGCTCTCCATTGACAAAAAGAAAATTGTATTTTTTATTCTATTGTTAAAGAACCATTTATTGAGTGATTGTGACACTGAAAAAAAAATGACCTTTTACTTCATGAGGAAGGAAAAAGCTCCCACGTCTTTTTTTTTCGAAATTTTTATGTATAATAATCTTGCTTGTAAAACTTTTCACATTATAATAAAAACATATATTGTGATTACAATTTTTGAGTTTCTTATGATTGATTTTCAGTTGAGCCCACAACTCATTAGATTATAAGGTTTAATGAGGTGTTGACACCCCGTTTCTAATAATGTATTAGGTTATCCAAAAGAAATTGAACCTAACACATTATTCGGTAAGTAGAAGAACGGACAAGTGAATTTATACTATATAAGATTTAATTCAAAACATACAAGGAAGTAAATAAGTTCCTGTCCCAAGCTCTAAAAGAGTTACAATGCGTTCGAGGAACATGAAGAAAAATCCATAAAACAAAGTAGTGGAAACCACTTATTGCTTCTCAGGTCTGGTAAAATGGGAAAGCACCATGTTCGTTAAAGAGGATAATTCTCAGGTTCGCTTTGTCAGGTAACCAAAAAAAGCTTGTGATGTGAAAGAGTTCCTCAAACACTGTGACAATGGAGGCCACTCCATTTATTCTCGCAACCAGATCATCAATGTATAATCGGCAGCTGCAAAGTTTGGTTCCAACTTGGCTGGACATTGCAGAGTTTGGCTTGAAGGAGGCCATTCATACCGGCAGCACCTGCCTGATTGTTAAAAAGGCAAGGATCAGATTCATTGCCCAATACCTGAGTCTCCCCTCGATGGAGGAGACATAAAGGCTGTTAGAAACAGTTTTTTTGCGTTGCTCATTGACCTTGAATCGTGTCTTTGGTAAAGGCAATCAATGTAGCATGTTGAATAGCTTCCTTTCATATAATTTCAAAGGGTACTTGGCAGTGCCCATCTCCTCTCCAAATAACATGCTACATGTTAGATTAAGTACCAACCGCAAGAAGTAATATATGATGTGTCCTATTACAAAAACTGGATCTTTCTGCCTTAGAGGCTCCAAAACACCAAAGATGTTTTTTCTCATAAACTGGTTACCAACCAAGGCTAAGGAAGATGGTCTACTCTATCATATTTTACCATTGGTTCGGACCAATGCAAGAAGATCTCATCTTTCTTGCTATTTACAGATTCTTTTTTAAAAATCTATTTCTTAAATGCATTCTTACTACGCAAACAACAGTTTTAGCTGGAATATGTATTTACTCAACCCCTTCCCAGGGGATGGATATGACACAAGGTCACTTTTTAAGAGGAGTAAAGTTGGTTTGAATTCAGAGTTTTTCTTATTTTAGACTGATTGCCAAACCAAGGCTAAAGAACTCAGTCTGCCTTACTATTCACCAATGGCTGGAGCGGGAAGAACAGACAGATTTCATGCCTTTCTCAAGGACATTAGCGTGAAGCAAAATGAAAACAGTTTCTTCTTGGATTTGAACTCGGATTCCATTTCGTACGACGATAACCGTAACGCTAATGCACCACCAAAATCTCGAAATCGATTGTGAATGATCGGAAGTAAAGGTAAGAAGAAAAGCAGACGTAACAGGAGTTTTATGATATGTAGAGTGCATTTATAACAAATAATTTTACTACAGAAAGGCAATTAAAATCAAACAGAAAGGAATTGTCAGGAAATAAGGTGAATACTAATGGCAATATTGATTGCCTGGAGCTTGGAGAGATATTTAGTCGAGTCTTCACTCACCAATATTAGCATAAGTATATCCGTGATTAGAGTTGGGCGGTTTGGTAATTTATCCTTCAGTATCAGTTTCGGATTTTTTTCCTTGATACCGAGGTTTTCGATTCGTTTTTTTGGCTTTTAATTTAGTATTTTTACTTTCTAAGGACGTCATTCATTTTCTTGTGTAATGATAGGATTTCCAGTCGATATCTGATTTCGTTTGAGATTGATAAATGTGCTACTTAGTCCGTTCAACTCGCAGTTTCTTGTGTATTTTTGGCCCAATTTAAAAAAAATATTTATATGGCTGGAAAAAATCTTTCTAAATCAAATCAAATCTAACATTAAAGCGAAACTGGCGACTAATTCTTTAAATTTTTACTCGCTGATTTGTTGTCATCTTAATTTTACCGCAATAAGCATTTTTTGAAAACTGAAATAAATGAATTTCATACATCATGTCGCATTTTCCTTTTTTTTCTATTTGAAAATATTATGAAAGATTTCCAAGTGTCATATCTGTCGTATTTTTTTCTTCGTCTTCATTTCTTTTGTAAACAAATAGATTTCACATTTATTTCCAAAAACTAGTCAATTAAATGTTTTTATATTTTTGTTCAATCTTTTCCTCTTACAATGGGATAAAATGTTGATAAAATTTAATTTCATTAAAATCTGAAAGTCTTTTTCCGCAGTTTTTCCTTGGATATGGTCACTCAGTAGTAGTAACACTTAACCGAATGGTTTCAGTTTTGCTAAAAATTTTGTTGCGGCTTCACGGTGTGAAGACGAAACCGAAAAAAGTCGGTTTTTCGGATAAACTGCCCATCTCTATCCGTGATATTCTAACATGGACCAAAGGGAAGAAAAGACGAGATAAACTCATTTACACATACAAGAAAATTTAATATTTAATATGTACAACATATGTGGTATGAAAAGAAAGAATTTACAAATGCGTTCCAACAGATAAAACTATACACATATTATTCCATGAACAAGCAGTATAGAGAAGGGGTACACCAACAACAAAAAAAAAAGCTTACTGAATGAGTGTAGTAATATAAGTCATGTAGTCTTACAGTTCATTGGCAGGGTTCTTTAAATAACAGAGGCAATAGAAGTTGAGAATGGGTTTCTGAATTGTCATTGACACTCTACGAGGCCTCGAACGGACAATTATCGAAGGGAGAAAGTTATTATATCCTTATGGCCGTATAAGACTTATACTGGGTGTCTCAAAATAGATGCAACCCATTAATATGATAATGGTTTATTACCGAGACAAGTGAAACGGCGATTATTTGGAACAGGTCTTGTAAAAATTGTATCTTTTGAGCTAGAGACATCAAATCAATGTTTTTTAAATTGTTATTATATCAGCTTTCAGTTTTTGAGTTTCTAGGCTCAGTAATAAATCATTATGGTATTAATGGGTTGCATCTATTTTGAGACAGTTTTAAATAATTTTGTCTCCAAATAAGCAGTGATGTAAAATATTTTTCCTTTCTTGTCCAAGGCATTTTGATCGAGGATTATGTAAAGTTGGTGACCTTAGTCGAGCTACTACCCCGAGATATAGGGGAGAGCGCTACTCCTCTCTTTGGATTGCTCCACTTTACCCTTGATCCTTACCTTATAATACTGGGTGTTAAGCAAGGCAGCATCAAGTATCATTTTTTTGAGTCTTAGGTATGACTCGACCTGGAATTCTACCCCGGTCTCCCGGACCACTGGTGAATACTCTACACATTAGGTCAATGGCCCGGTTTTCAAATCTGAATTAAAAAAGAACACAACATTATTATTAGTCGAGTTATTAGCAGTCACATGGGCCCCATGAATATTGAGACATCCTGTATATATATATGTATATATATATGTATAATTAAGTCTAAAAGATACTTGAAAGGAATCAATACTTGATTAGCTATGTATGATTGATTTTTTTATGGTAGGGGGAGTGGCGTTAGTATTATCTGTCGAACATTATCATTCAAAGTGGTTCTGTCTGGAACGGGAAAATAAACAATCTACTAGAAACAACAAAGAAATTTAGAAAGAAATGGTAAATCTGAGACTGGAACAATGACAACAAAAGTGTGACTCGAAGAGAACTGAAAAACGGACGCCATCTTGTGGGGGGGGGATAAAAGAAAGAAAGAAAAAAGAAGCAAAACCATTGTAGATATTTGAGAGGAGGGAATTATTATTCAATTTTTTTTAAAGATAACCACTTACTCGTTGTTTTTTCGTCTTTTTTCTCCTTCTTCCTCTTTTTTCTTTCTATTTCTTTTTCTTCTTTCATTCTCTTATATTTCATTGTCTTTTTCCTTCTCCTTTTTTCTTTCTATTTCTTTTTTCTTTTTTCTTTCATTCTCTTAGATTTCATTGTCTTTTTCCTTCTCCTTTTTTCTTTCTATTTCTTTTTTCTTTCATTCTCTGATATTTCATTGTCTTTTTCCTTCTTCTCTTTTTTCTTTCTATTTTTTCTTTCATTCTCTGATATTTCATTGTCTTTTTCCTTCTTCCCCTTTTTCTTTCTTTTTTTTTCATTCTATATTTAATCGTCTTTCTTCTTCGTGAGTTTTCTTTCTTTTTGTCTTTTTATTCTTAGTTTTCTTCTCTTTCTTTTTCTTTCTTTCATTCTTTTTTTTTTTTAAATAATCCTGTTTTTTTTTCTTCGGTTTCTTTATTTAATGGCCTATCAACCTTTGAGGGTTATCTAATGCTAAAACCATCCTCGAACTATTCTTTAACTTTTGGCTGAAGGGGATAAGGGTATTAGTCTGAAAGAGTGATCGTAATAGCGCGGATTGAAATCGAACTCACTTCTTCGAGGCTGCAGTTAAGCACATTAGTCATTATGCCATACGACTCCCCACATTCTTTCTTTCTTTCTTTCTTTCTTTCTTTCTTTCTTTCTTTCTTTCTTTCTTTCTCAAACCCTCACTTTTCCTTCCATTCTTCTTCTTCTTCTTCTTCTTCTTCTTCTTCTTCTTCTTCTTCTTTCTTTCATTTTCTCTTTCTCAAACCCTCACTTTTCCTTCCATTCTTCTTCTTCTTCTTCTTCTTCTTCTTCTTCTTCTTCTTCTTCTTCTTCTTCTTCTTCTTCTTCTTCTTCTTTCATTTTCTCTTTCTCAAACCCTCACTTTTCCTTCCATTCTTCTTCTTCTTCTTCTTCTTCTTCTTCTTCTTCTTCTTCTTCTTCTTCTTTCTTTCATTTTCTCTTTCTCAAACCCTCACTTTTCCTTCCTTCTTCTTCTTGGTTATGAATTTCTCGCTTTTTCCTTTTTATTTCTCCTTTCTGGGTTCATTTCTTTTTTTTCTTTTCTTTCTTTCTTTCTTTCACATTTTTTAATTAATTTATTTTTCTTTTGTCCCTTTTGCTTGTTTTTTTTCCACGTGTAAGAAACATTTCCTTTCTACCCCTCTTATCTTGAGAGAGAGAGAGAGAGAGAGAGAGAGAGAGAGAGAGAGAGAGAGAGAGAGAGTAATTGCAAAAGAATGGGGGCAGTGCTTTTTGGAGCAAATGTGGAAAATGTCGTATACAAAACCCCGTTAAATTCTGGGAAAACAGGAGTTGAGAACGTAAGCAAGTGAATGCCCCTGGAAAATACAGTGGAATAATCATAGAATAACCATCTCAAATTCCAAATATGAAAAAAGTACAACGTTGTCATTCAGATTGAAAGCAAAAAGAGAAAGGGTAAAAAACCCCGAAATTGAGTTGAGTGTAGTGAGAAACATAAACGAGTAAAATAAGGAACGGAAGAAGGTTTATTACGTATATTCAGAATTTCCGGCTTATTGGCCTAGTGGGTAGAGTGTTAATGGTCCGGGAGACCCGGGTTCAATCCCAGGTCACATCATACCAAAGACTCAAAAAATGGTACTTGATACCTCCTTGCTTTACACTCAGCAATATAAGGTACGTATCAAGGGTAAAGTGGAGCAATCCAGGGAAAGGAGTCGCGCCCTCTCCTACACTTCGGTGTAGTAGCTATTGAAAAGGGAGCCTTCTGGTCGCCCTCGACTACGGATGCCAACTTTACTTTACTTTATATAACTATGTACAAATAAAGGATTATTATTAAATAGATGGGCCTACTTGAAACCATATGTGACACGATAGGTGGCATTCGTTTCTGTGGGTGTGGATGCCACTCAGAGAATCCCTTTGTCTATTTTGGCGGAAAACCCACACAAAGGTCTAGCACGCGAGATCTTCCATGAGACCGAAAGAGGACGAGGGAAGGAAGGTCCCAGAGACCAGTCGGCAGGAGAGAGAGCTGAAGAGAAGGAGTCAGTCAAGAGAAGTGGGCAGAATAGACCAGTCGAGAGAACGGACCAGTCAATAGAAGTCGGGGGAAGCTGACGGTCGAGAAAGACCTATGAAGATGGCAGGTTGACCAATGCGAGAAAATGAGTCAGCATTCCTAGTGGCTTTGTGGGAGTTTCGCTCGAGTACCCGCTCGTGTTAGCCCACAGAAACACAGAATGCATAAAAGTGTCACCAACTTCTCCCTTCTTGCGCTTGAAGCTAACCCTAGTCTGTGATTGTTTGTTCTTTTCTTTCACCCTCTTGGTTTTGTATTTTGTGTGTTGGTAGAGAAATGTGAAATACCCCTGACCAGAGATGAGAAAAACCACTAGACGATTCTAATGGGCATGAGTAACTACATGGACGCTAACAAAACGGCTGGAGAAGAAGCTAGACGGCAATTACACAAGAATGCTACGTGCAATCTTGAACAAGTCCTGGCGGCAACACCCCACAAGACACCTACTGTACGGCCACCTGCTCCCTATCACGAAAACTATTCAAGTTAGACGAACCAGACATGCAGGACACTGCTGGAGAAGCAGGGACGAACTCATAAGTGATGTACTCTTATGGACCCCCACACATGGCCGTGCAAAAGCAGGACGACCAGCACGAACATACATTCAGCAGCTATGTGAGGATACGGGATGTTGTCCTGAGGACCTACCTAGGGCGATGAACGATAGGGAGGAGTGGCGAGAGAGGGTCAGGGATATCCATGCTACCAGCGCGATATGATGATGATGAAGATAGTAGGGGTCGGCCGGTGGTGTATTGTCACACATATAACTATAAATTATTACAATTAAGTAAGAGTACTGGAGTCGATATAATTGTGTACAGATGATAAATATTAAGAATAGTTTCTTGAAGCTATAATTATTTACAAAGGATTACCATTGTTATCAATTGAATAGTTAGAAATAGAACTGTTTGATAATTTTACTGTGCGTAAACAAATAACAGATGCTTAATTGAATTATTATTTATACATAGCAATACTTGGAAGCATTTAACTGTGTGCAAAAGAATGAAGAGTGTTTAACAGAATAATTAGTGTTGAATAGCAATACTTGTAACCATTTCACTATGTGCAAACAAATGTTTAATAATAAATAGAATTATTCATATTTAATAGAAATACTTGAAACCATTTAACTGTGTGCAAAAAATGAGCTTGGGCTTGTTTAAAAATGTTATCTCCAAAATGTGTTTACAAATCCTATACATTTAATTTAAATTTGGCATTAAATGACTGACAAAGGTTGATATCCCATAAAACCCAACCAACCCAACCAAGGTAGAAGAAATTACTTAACAAAGGTTGTTAGTGGTAAATAAACAAAATAATAGTGTAAAAACGAGGAGAGTGTTGAGTTTTATTGAAGAGTCTAAGCTCTTTAAAAGTTAGACAAGAAAAAAAAACATTGATAGATGGTAAGTGCAGACTGTTTAAGTAAACCACAATAAAAGTAAGAGAACAAAAAGAAAAAAAAAAACTAGGTCAAACTGTCTGATGATTGCAACAATAGTGGCAAGAAGTTTAAAAGAATAAATTTTCAAAGTTGTTGATAATGATAATAATAGTCATAATAATAATAATATGCGCGCCAATTATAATTGTTTTCACCATCGCTTTTATGTTCCATAGCTTTCTTAGTTCTCCAGCTAGGTCTAAGTACTTGTCTCTTTTTTCGTTTTCTTTGATTTTCACTCTGTGGTCTGCCGGGAGGGCAAAATCAGCTATACAGTTTTTTTTTATCATTAAGGTTTTTCGGACATCTTTATTGTTATTTCCACAACGTTTCGGCCGATATGTCCTCCGACCTTCTTCAGGCGTTTGATTCTAATTCTAGTAAGAACATTAAGTTTATAATACCCAAAAATTCACTCTGAATTGTCCAGCAGGACACACGGCGTAACGGTTATAGGCGTTGGTTCCCTGAGCTTCTAAGGAGACATTTATCTGAAGGTTGCAGGTTCAATCCTCACCTCAGGAATACTTAACACTTGTACCCGGTTATGGTTAACGGAATCAGAACAGGCGACCTACGTCAATAAAGGACGTAGTTCGAAGTTCCGTGAAGGTTCCCGAGTTCGACAAACACCTGAAGAAGGCAAACACCTAAAGAGGACATATCAGCCGAAACGTTGTGGAAAGATGAAGGCAATAGTCCGAAAAACCTTAATGATAAAAATCAACAAGCTTCATCTCAGAAATAACTAACATATTGTATATTGACAATACTGTCAAAATAGGAAATTAGGATATTATAACCTTGACCATGGACGGGTTGAATGAATGCAAGAAGAAGGTGGACGTTGAATTATTATATAACTCAGTGCACGATTGAGCAGTTGCAGTTGGAGAAAGATGCTGGATTGAGGAACATGTCACAGAGAGACTGGGCCCCAGGAGAACGGGAACGCTATTATGGCCAGAAGAGTGGGGGTCAATATGTTGCAGTTCTGTTCTCCCTCTCACACAACCCTTTCAAATAAAGTAAGAGGTATATTTTTCTAAGAAGTTTCTAAGAACTGTGTCGTCGTTATGAATCTGCATATGAGTATACAACACAGTGACGGTGATACCAACTGTTGTTGGTGCACATGGAATAGTCCCAAAAGTCTTGGTAAAAGTTGAAAATCGGGGGACGAATCGAGACCATCCAAACTAAAGATCAGCCATAATACTGGGAAGAGTCCTGGAGATTTGTTGTCACTCAGACATCAGCTATCACTGGCGAAAAAAATTTATAAGAAGTAAAAAAAATAAAATAATAATGATAATCTGAACATTAACAATGGAATCTTCCAAGGAGACCCACCTCCTCTCTTTTTTTTGTATAGCTGTAATTCATCTCCCCAAAGAACTTAAGTTGGTCTGTTTCTTAAGTTTTATATCCATAGTCTGTGTTTGACTATGGATATAAAACTTAAGAAATAGACCAACTATTCTACGTGGACTATTTAAAGTTAAAAAATGATGACGATTTAAAAAGTCTACTAAGTACTGTGAAAAGTGACGATGCAATTCGGTCTGGACAAATGTGTGAAAGTCATATTCAAGAAAGGCTGGCAGAGTGGACCTAGTAGTTATAGCAATGAAAAGGTACCCTGCATTCCCCAAGTTTAAAAACATCACTTTAAATATTAACACGGAAATTACGGTGTTAAAACACAAGAGAATTAATGAAGCAAATAGTAACAAAAGTAAAGAAAAAAAATGAAAATGATTCTCTTGGAGAATTAGAGCCGTATTAACAAGAGAATTGATTATAAAAAACGAAAGGTTATAGTAATTAACACCTTGGCAATATCAACCGTGACATACAATTTTAATATTATAAACTGGACTAAAAAAGTAAAATGGTCTAAATGGTGATCTTTTTTTTCATATAACTTGAAATCGTCCATACAGAATAGGTAGTTTACTTTTTTAGTCCAGTTTATAATAAAATGATTTAGCGACGATGTAGGGAGGTAATTGGTTCTGGACAAACGTGCAAAAGTCCCATTTAGAAAAGGTTCGCCAGTAAAATCTACAAATATCGCTAAATATAAATATGGAAATTATAGAGTTAAAACCATAAAACCAATAAATATTTAGGAATTGATGAAATTAATGGTATCAGTCGTACTATAAATTTAAAAAAAAGTACGAAAAGAATTTTACTGGAGAATAAGTGTCATAATAATAAGAGAATTTAATGCCAAAAAATTATAGCAATTAACACCCTGGTAATACCAATAGTGATATACAATTTTAATATAAAATGGACTTTAGCTGATATAAAAAAAAAAAAGATGAATACTAAAGATAGAAAACTAATAACCTGCCACAAAATACATCACCGAAGAGCAGATATAGAACGTTTCTACATTAAAAGAGAAAATGATGGAAGAAACTTAATCCAACTAGAATTGATCTACAAAACAATCATTATAGGATTAAAGAAATACTTAGACGTTACAACAGATTGGATGCTACAGTTAGTAAACGCACATGAGAAAAAAAATTCGATTAGTAAAGAAAGAGATATGTTTTTTAATCAACTTGAGCTCAAACCGAAAGAAATACATTTAAAAGATAAAGTAACAAAAACAGAAAAGAAGATAAAACGCGAGAACTAAATCGATTAAAAAAGGCTGGGAACAAAAAAAAAAAAAACCTTTATGGACGAGACGCAAACAAGTAGAAAAGCTAATATAGATCTAATAAAGACTAATTGATGGTTGAAAACTGCTGGATTGAAGGCAGATGGCTGGTTAGTTTGGTTTTATGGCAGATCAACCTTTGTAGGTTATTTAACGCCAAATCCATTTTTATACAAATAAACAGTTCTATTTCAAACAATTCAATTTAGCATGATTACACAATTTAATTGTCAAAAAACATTTCTATTTAAGCTATTCAGTCTAGTCAAACAGCTCTAGTTCAAACAATTAGGTTTAGTATAAGCATAGATTGTTTACACACAGTTAAATGTCAAAACAGTTCTATTTCAAAATATTCAGTTTAATCTAAGTATAGTTTCAATGTCAAAAACAGTTCTATTTAAAACAATTCAGTTTAACATAGGTACACAGTTTGAATATCAAAACAGTTCTATTTCAAGTAATTTGATTTAAGTTCTATTTCAAGTAATTTAATTAATTTAACATAAGTATGCAGTTTTCGTTTAACATAAGTATAGTTTTCGTTCACACACACTTAAATGTCAAAACAGTTCTATTTCAAACTATTCAGTTTAGCATGAGTACACATTTTTATTGTCAGAAGCATTTTTATTTCAAGCTATTCAGTTTAGTCAGACAATCCAGGGAAAGGAGTACCGCCCTCCCCTACACTTCGGTGTCGTAGCTATTGAAAAGGGAGCTTTCTGGTCACCCTCGACTACGGTCGCCAACTTTTTACTTATTAAACTCTGTACAAAGGAATGAGTTCAGTCTCCCTTAAAAATGTATCTCCAAAATGTGTTTACAAATCATTTAATATGAGTAAAAACAGGATTTGCATTAAATAACCTGCAATGGTTGAGAAACACCAAAGTAAAAGTTTGTTCTCCGGATGGAGACACAGACTACTTCAACATTGTAGCAGGTGTACTGCAAGGAGATATATTAACCCCATACCACTTTATCATCTGTCTAGACAACGTGCTTAGAACATCTATTGATAAAATCAAAGAAAACGGTTTCAAGCGAACAAAGGAAAGAACCAGAAGTTACCCCGCAAAAACAATTACCGACGCCGACTACGCCGATGACATAGCGCTTCCGGCAAATACACCCGCCCAAGTCGAAACCCTGCTACATAGTATGGAGCGAGCAGCTGCTGGCATTGGCCTCCATGTCAATGCACACAAGACGGAATATATGTGCTTTAATCAAAGAGGTGACATTTCCACACTAAACGGTAGCTCTCTGAAACTAGCTGACAAGTTCACCTACCTAGGAAGCAGTGTCTCATCAACCGAGACAGACATCAACATACGACAAGCATGGGCAGCTATCGATAAGCTATCGGTCATATGGAAGTCAGACCTGACTGATAAAATAAAACGCAGTTTCTTCCAAGCAGCACTCGTGCGGATACTGTTGTATGGATGCACTACATGGACGCTAACAAAACAGCTGGAGAAAAAGCTTGACGGCAACTATACAAGAATGCTGCAAGCAATATTGAACAAGTCCTGGAGGCAGCATCCCACAAAGCAGCGGATGTACGGCCACCTACCACCCATCACAAAAACTATCAAAATTAGAAGAACTAAACATGCAGGACATTGCAGGAGAAGTAGGGACGAGCTCATAAGTGATGTACTCCTGTGGACCCCTTTACATAGACGAGCAAAGGCAGGACGACCAGCTCGAACCTATATACAGTAGTTCTGTGTCGATACGGGATGTAGCTTTGAAGACCTGTTGGACGATAGGGTGGTGGTGGCGAGAGAAGGTCAGGGATATCCGTGCTGATGGCGCGACACGATGATTATGATTTTTATACTGAAATGAATTACAGCATATTTCTGTAGTAAAATCATTTACCATGTATTTCTGCAGTAAAATCATTTACCGTGTATTTCTGTAGTAAAATCATTTCCCGTGTATTTCTGCAGTAAAATCATTTACCGTGTATTTCTGTAGTAAAATCATTTACCGTGTATATCGGTAGTAAAATCATTTACCGTGTATATCGGTAGTAAAATCATTTACCGTGTATATCGGTAGTAAAATCATTTACCGTGTATTTCTGCAGTAAAATCATTTACCATGTATTTCTGTAGCAAAATTGTTTTGTAGTAAAATATCTACGGAGTCATCTAGACCTGTGGGCCAAGGATCGAGTCCAGCATAAGTTGAAAAGGCTCTGAACAATGATCGTGTTGCCGCAGGCGAGTGATTCCCCTATAAGGACCCATCAGTCTATCGTAACAGAAATTTTGTCACGTTCCCTCGAATTGACAAATAGGATTTTTAAAAAGATTGATAAATAAATACATAAAAAATACGCTCACAAAGTTTCTAGTCCAAAGTTAAACAAACACACACGTACACACACTCATGGACGTACACACACACGTGCCCGTGCACCTGCACACACACGGGCACACACCCACACATATATGCATACACGCTCACACATGTACACAGACACACACTAAGACACACGCGCATACCTATACACACACACACACACACTCGTGCATACATACATGCATACACACATACATACACACATACACAAACACTCTCACACATACACTCATACACACAATTGCGTGCACACACACACACACACACACACACACTCTCTCTCTCTCTCTCTCTCTCTCTCTCTCTCTCTCTCTCTTATTTTTCAGCATAGATTTCTCAGCATTTGCATACCGACTTGCAGGATAATTAAAATCAAACAACAGTGTGTCAGCTGAATGTAATTATTTGGCACACCACGAAATCAAAATGTGACACAAGGTCTCTTTAGCGTGGGAGTACCCCGCAGGAATTGAAATTTCCCTGAGTTGACGAGAAAAATGCTTAATACTGTTAGCTATTCTCTTAACTTTTGCTCCTTTTAAACGAGGGGGGTTGTAGGAGAAGGGCCCCCCTCCTGGAACTAAGCAGTTATTTAATCTCACCAGCCCTGAATATGTAGATGAGTGAATATTTCGGAACATATTTAAAGATAGATAGATAAAATGTCTCCAAACACTGACCTCGAATAAATCGAACATCAAACTAAACCATTTTCAAAACACTGATTTGAAATAAGATCGATAATATGGGTTTCCACGTAAACATTTAAATATTTTGATCCAAAAAGTGATACCTAATTTGAAAGGCACCACACCCATGGTTAACAAATATCTTTCAAGCGGAGAGCTCACTGCCAGGTGTTTACAATATCAGAGATCATGTAATTGTCGGTTGAAGACACTAGGATACCAAAATATAATTTTCATTTTCTGAATGGATACCAGTTCATTTTTCGACGCTTCTTTTGCAGCATATCAAATATTCTAAAAGTGCGAGGTGCATACGATAAGTTTCCAGACTTTTTTCGTATGGACACTTTTATTGATAGTACACATATGAAACTCTAGTTCCCTTCGAAGTAATCTCCTCCGGCTGCAATGCACTTGTTGTACCGTTCCAACAACTTCTGGAAGGCCCCATGGAAGTCCTCTTGTGTGAGCGTGTCTATGACCTTCGCCACAGCCTCGCTCATCTCCTCAATTGTCTCATTACGACAGCCTCTGAGATTAGGGAATAACCAAAAGTCACAGGGAGCAAGGTCTGGACTATAGGGACGGTGACGAACTGTCTTGATGCCCATCATGGTCAAATAGTCTGTGACAAGGATGTTGTTGTGGACTGGTGCATTGTCCTGGTGGAAATGCCACTGACCTGATTTGAAGAGTGCTGGCCTCTTCCCAATGAATCTCTTCCTGAACTCCCTTAAAACCTCAACATAGTATCCCAAACCCTAACCCTTTGGTCAATCAACTCTGGTGTATTGACTCCCTTACTCCTCCCACACCGCTCATCATCCCTCACAGACTTCCTGCCTTTCTTGAATCTCTTATGCTACTCAAAAACTGATGCTCGATTCATGCAAGATGCTCCAAAAGCAGTCTGAAACATTCCATACGTTTCTGTGGCATTTTTTCCAAGGTTAAAACATAATCTTATTGCATATCGTTCTTCTAAAGTGTCCTGACGTCCAGATCGCATTTTTGAAATTCACCAGCTGTGACAATCAGGGTTTAGTAGGGTGTATTCCAATTGCTACTGTAGCTGTTCATTTGAACCCAAAATCATAAAAATTGGTCAGCCATCTCATAAGATGTATAGCAATAACATACTGAATTTTAAAGAGTCTACAACAATATTAAATGCCCGAACGAAAAAAATCTGGAAACTTATCGTATGCTCCTCGTATTTTCCAAAAAAACTTTCTTCAAAACAACTTTATTTCCTAAAAAGTTTTCTTCCCAAAATTTTTTCTTCGCAACAATTTTTCTTCACAACAACCTTTCTTCCCTAAATTATTTGTCCCCCAAAACTTTTCTTTCCAAAAACGTTTCTTCACCAGAATTTTTCTTCACAACAAACTTTATTTCTCAAAAACTTTTCTTCCCTAAAACTTTTCTACACTAAAACTTTTCTTACAACGATGACTTAAGGTCAAAACTAGTTGAGAGCATTAAAAAGAAAATCAACTAAGATTCAAGGTTTTTTCAGTTCTCAGGTTTCTCCAATGCATTCCTGAGATCATTTCCAATACATTCCTATAGTAAATAGTTTACCATGCGAACACTAGACGTCGTCTAGAGGACCGATGAAGTGCGATGACATCAACCCACAAACCCACAACGAAAGAGAGAGAGAGAGAGAGAGAGAGAGAGAGAGAGAGAGAGAGAGAGAAGTATTCGTCCCTGTCGATACGCCTTGATGATGATGATGATGATGATAAATATATTTGCTCATGCATGTGTGTGTGTGTGTGTGCGTGTGCATGTGTGTGTGTATTGGCACGACTAATGTTCTTCAGGATATGATTATACTCGTACTAATGACGAATTGAATCTGATTATAAATCCATCATAACCATCCAACCAACCGATCATCTTTTCAAATGAGAACGAGGCTATTTGATAACCCCAGGCCCTTTTAAATATGGACGCTGAAATTGTGTCTACGCGCAGACGGTCAACTGCTCTGAATCAAACATTCAGTAATCACTTCCACTTTATAGCAACAACCTCACTATCACCGCCGTTACCAAGAGTATAATCATTATTTTAGCAACATGATAATCATTATTCCATAAGTCAGACAACATTACGAAGATGATCATCAAAATCAATACTGTCATATTCTTGTATTCATTATATGTAAATGCTTCTACATCAGCCAACATTGTCACCATTCTCACAAATTATATTGCATATAATCGTCCTTTTTTGGTTATATTGCCAAGTCAGAATACACTTGGGGTGTCCTCGTGGTGTAATGGTTAAAGCGATGGACTGCAGAATCGTAGTAAGCGAGTTCGAACTCCAGTCACGCTATTACGTTCACTTTCGGACAAATACCCTTGGGGAAGGTATAAACCCCCTTATCCTCCCAGCTATGGGTTAAATAGTACCACTACTGTTCTTCTAGGAGAATGGCTTTGGCATTAAATAACCTACAAAGGTTGATATGCCATTAAACAAAGAAACCAAACCAAACCAAACCATCAGAATACACTGACTGTATCTCCGCAGAGACGTAAGACTCCCCCAACGAGTGTCCTGTGGCCAAGTCAACCGGGGCAGCAGAACACACTGACTGTATCACCGCAGAGGGGTAAAACTCCACAAACGAATGTCCTGTGGCTAACCCAACGGGGGCTGCAGAATATACTGACTGTATCTCCGCAGAGACGTAAGACTCCCCCAACGAGTGTCCTGTGGCCAAGTCAACCGGGGCAGCAGAATACACTGACTGTATCTCCGCAGAGAGGTAAGACTCTCCCAACGAGTGTCCTGTGGCCAAGTCAATGAGGGCTGCAGAATACACTGACTGTATCTCCGCAGTGTGGTAAGACTCCCCCAACGAGTGTCCTGGATATAACACTAAACAATATGATAGTGAGGCTCTAGTAACCTTGGAGCTTTGGGGAATGCGGAGTATTCCTTTATTGCCATCGCTCCTATTCTTGCTCGGAGTGGTAGCACTTGATAGGGTTCTATGTATGGTTCAAATCGAACTAAACTGTGTATTAGTGCTAAACTGAATTGTTTGAAATAGAATTGTTTTCATATTGAAACTGTATACATATGCTAAACTGAATTGTTTGAAATAGAACTGTTTTATGAATAAATACAGTTAAATGGTTTCAAGTATTGCTATCTAACAGTAACGCTCAACATCTTACCCAGTCGGCTGGGGCAGTAGAATACACTGACTGTACCTCTGAAGAGTGTCCTGGATACTAAACAATCTGATGGTGAGGTTCCAGTAATGCTGGAGCTTTGGGAAATCCGGAGTATTCCTTTATTGCCATCGCTCCCAGGTCCATTCTTGCTCGGAGTGGTAGCACTTGATAGGGTTCTATCTATGGGTCAAATAGAAATAAACTGCGTACTTATGCTAAACTGAATAGTTTGAAATAGAACTGTTTTTGATATTTAAGTGTGCGCGGACAAAAACTATACTTATACTAAACAGAATAGTTTGAATTAGAACTTTTTGACTAAACTGAATTGCTTGAAATAGAAATGTTTTTCACAATTATACATTGAAAATGTACTTACGGTAAACTGAATTGTTTGAATTGGAACTGTTTTGACATTTTGTAATGCCAATCCTCTCGCACGGTGTCTATTGTAATGTGATACCTGGTCAAGGCGTCCACGTGACACCGTATCCTAACCCCACTGGGTCGACGTCATCTATTGGACCGGCCGTTGGTCATGTATGGTCCAGTATACAGGTTAGACCTAAGTCTACGGTTTCAAATGTCGATTGGATTTTACTCACCAGCTACTTTGGGATTTTTGATCCTGGCGAGTTATCGGGTCGTAGAATTCCGAAAGCTCTCCATTGGTCCACCTGCAAGCTTGTGGGGTGAGAATCGGGTTGACAGAAAATAATTACGACCAAGTTGATCCGATTTTAGAGGGACAAAAGTCTCTCTCTCTCTCTCTCTCTATATATATATATATATATATATCTATATATATATATATGTATATATATATATATATATGTGTATATATATATATATGTATATATATATATATATATATGTATATGTATATATATATATATATATAACATCAACAATACATTCAATAAACCGAATTCTCGAGGTAAAAAGTTGAATGTGTCTTGTATATGAACGATAATCAACAAAACAAAACAAAAAAATATTTCGTTTAATTTCGTTAAAGGAAAGAGGTGACCTCGTTTAACCCTTTTTGATTACTGTAGCTTTTTCAACATTTCTGTTCTCAGTGGTTGTAATAGTTGTGTAGCAGAAAGAATTTAATTTACCATTGTAATTTAATTCGACCATTACGGTCGACGCATAATTTCACCCAATCAGGATGACTTATCCTATTCAACCCAGAGCCTCTTTCCGGGCAGCAGAAATTGGGGGAAGCCGTAAAGCACACTTTCTTTTCTCAGAACTCCTTCGATCAGTACAGACATCTCACTGTCTGCTCTTCAATAGCAGCAGCAGCAGCAGCAGCACACCACCATGAAGGAAGCAGTCTAATTTATGGACCCCTTTGCGTCTATTTCTCTTTGACCAAGGGTTCCCAGTTGAATATGAATTAGATGAATTCCATACGCCACATACAGGAACAACTTTACGTCACCTCCAAAATTGGCTATGTCGACTACGATTCAAAATTCCGCTCTGATACCTAACTACTTCTTCACTGGGCAACATTTTCTGGAGACATTCACGCTTCTCCTCGAAACAACCAGAACCACAAATTAACGGTAACTTCAACGTTTCTCTCCTCAAACAGCAAACACGACTTTTGCTACACTATGGCGAACATATCTCCCTTGCACATAACCTTGCCTTAACCTAACAATGCACTTTTCGCTCTGGCATTTAGCTGCTAAAATGCTTTCTCAAATCTATCATAACTTCATTTCGTTTTCTTACTTCTTTCCTTCCTACGAGACTTGCAGCATAAACATAAACCCTTTATTCCATGCTGTCATTAAAAACCTTCATCATAAAACACATCGTACTTCTTCCCTGTCTCATTTATTTACTTTCAAAACTTAGCGAGGAAGTAACCAAACACATACACGCACTTTACAACTTTTCCTCGTTAAAAGTGATAACATATCTTTTCGCTAAAGTAGTAACAATAGTAGTTTTAGCTGTTTCGAATTTGTTTCGTACAGTTACCGTATATTTATTACTTACATCTCTATTGTTTAGTGAGGAACAGTTTTTTTGTGCCTTATTTCTATGTAGGCTCATGAGTAACTTTGTTGTGACAATTCTGCGATCAGAAGATAATCTTTCAAAAGAAGAGTATGCATCCCAATTCAAAGCGCTAATCATCCATTTCTTGTTCATGAGTAAGTGATCAATCAGTGCTTTAGCATTTTTTTGGTAGGTGTAAGTCCATAGTTTTTCCTCCATTTTCTGGAATTAAATATTAAGTCTTGTTAATCTGTTTTCGAGTGGGAAGTCTGTTAGATATTCCCCATTTCTGTTTGACGAGTTGTGTAAGCAGAATTTGTTATTTTCGTCTTTGCCTATTTAAGCATTCATGTCTCCATCGATGATTAAAATGTTGTGTTTGGGAATGCTACGGACAAGGGTTGAAGAAGATGATGATGTCTGTTTCATCACTGGCATTTGGTGGGACTGTAGCTGGATGATTGTGGTGCAGGGGTTGCTGTTAAATGGAGCCAACACCATTCTCAGTTGTATTATCTCGATGCTATTCAGTAATTTTAGGGTACGAGGACTGAGAAGCATTCTTATCCCTCCTATAACGGCATATCCATGCAGATGCTGATTCAAACGTCAATATATTACAAGTATCATTGTATTTCAATTCTAATTCACTATTGTCGTATCTATGTTCTTGTAAGCATACAATATCTATATTATGATCTGCAGCAGACGCTGTCAGCTCAGGTAACTGGCCTATTCTATTTAAAGTCTGAGCTGTTTTTGGATCTAAGAAATTTTGTTTGGATTTAAGTCTTAGTTCTGTTGTTGATTTTTCTAATACTGGGGCCAGAGCTTCAACCTCAGCGGAAAGTATCCCTTGTTTTCCTGCGCGAAAGGCAGTGCAGTTCGGACATATGGTTTGAGTGAGAGTCATGGTAATATTTTATGGGCTTTTATCTCATCAATAGACGCCTTTTTTAAAGATGAGTTGCCGTAGTTTCTTGACTGAACTATTTGATCCTGACCGTTGACTAGTGAAGTTTTTTTCCCCCTCAGCATTAGGTGAAGCCCACCGTTGATCCAACTTACTTTACGTCTACCACGTTGCTTCCCACGAGTTCAAATCCTGGACGAGACTAATTGCATTTCACATAGCACTAATACCCTTGGGAAACGTATGAATCCAATTATTCTCCCTCCAGCTATGGGTAAATAGTAGGGCAGACTAGGTTCTTCAGCCTTGGTGAGGCAACTAGTCTAGGAGAAGGAAAACTCTGAATTCAAACCTGTTAAACTTCGCTTAAAAATTGACCTTGTGTCACATCCTGCCTGAGCGGAGGGATTGGTAAATATGACCACTTTGTTTCCCCCGGCTTCGAGTGATGTATGTTTTGACTACTTATTTTTTTACCACTTACAAGCTCCACGAAGAAGAGAGAGAGAGAGAGAGAGAGAGAGAGAGAGAGACACACACACACACACACACACACACAGACAGACAGACAGATAAAGACAGAGAGAACAAAAACAAAAACAAAACAAAAAACAAGCAAACAAAAACAACGGAAAACTATACAATCATCTGTGTTAATTCCAGAGAGGGACAACTAAATGACAGTAAATATTCTAAAGTCCTATTTGCTATAACCGCATACTCAATTTTGTTTTGTTCGGCCAGTAAAAGGGTAATTCATGTGTATGGAGTGAGCGAGGGAGACGCGCTCTGCGATTGGATATACCAATCACGTGATGAACCCAGAAGTTTTGACGCAAAATCCCAAATCCAGTTAGAGAGATTCCACCAGGCGTTCTGTGGGGCAGTGACATTAAAAGCTCTCAGAGAGACAACTCTAAGATACCAAATATTTTCTTCAGCACGCCGCTAAGTCCTTTAAACTCAACTTTATACTCAGGGAGGACTCTATATTGTTATTCATTGTTTCACGTGCTGGTTTTTGCGAGGTTTTTGTACGGGGTTTTTGGCCTGGATGATTTTAGCTGGAGAAGTTGATTTGTTAGTAACGAGGGAAAGTTTGTTTGGTTCAGCGAGGAAGATTGTGTAACGTATGTGTGTTTACGTTGTGTTGTTTCCTCGCTGAGAGTTGTTAGTCCCTTCGCTAATAGTTGTTAGGTAATAAAAGGTGGTTGAAGATGATGAAGTAAGATGGCGAAAGTCGAAAGGTGTTTTTATGAATAGGTTTTTATTGCAGCATGGAATATGGTTTGCTTTTGGTGCTGCAAGACTCCTGGAGTTTAGGCTTGTTAGTGTTGAGACGAAATGGCGTCATGAGATGTTGAGAAGGCAGCGTGTGTTGTCGGACGTGAGGGATTGAACTTTTGCATTTTTGACGAAAGACATGTCGCAGTTCACCGTGAGTTTCGTGTCTGGTATGTGGGGGAGAGTATGCGTTATCTCCATGTGGGTCGAGAGCGGTGTTACGCTCAGATCGACATAGCCAATTTTTGGGGTGATACAAAGTTGTGCCTGTGCGCGGCATGTTGGATGCGTCTAATTTATATTCAACTGGGATTCCTCGTAAGGAATCCATAAATTAGATGGTTCCCTCGTTTGTCTATGCTGCTACTGGTGCTGCTAGAGCCGCAGTGAGATGTCTACACTGGCGGCTTGTCTTGCTAAAAAGCATCGCTAATTAAGAACGGCCTGAGGGACGTCTGTTCTGGTCTGCGTTCCCAAGCCAAAGAGACTGGGTTTGGCGGCTAACAAGCTTTGGTGGGCGGAAATGAAGGTCCGGGTTGAATAGGATTAGTCATCCTGATTGGTTAAAATTAATTGTCTTAATAAATTGAGCGCCAAACCAAAATACGAGATTTTCCTCTTCTCTACATGGTTAATAAATGGTTAGAATTAAACGAAGAAATAATTCATTTATTTGTTGCTGTTAGTTTTTTTTTAATAAATGGTATACTAACACAATAGTTTATATTTGTATGAGGGTTTTTTTTTCTTTCTTTTATTATTATCCTTCTGCAACGTGTGTCTGAATACATAAGGGTAAAAACTGTTAATTTAAGAGTGGAGGAATCGTAAAAGTAATCGAGAAACGGGGAGGGGGGGGGGAAAGAAAGAATTAGATTTACTAAAACTTTTGTGTATTTTTCTTTAAGTCTTTTACTACTCAATTCATTTTATGAAAATTGATTTAAGTGTTTTTCTCTCTGTAAGTGTCAATTTTTTTCCCGACAAGTGCGTGATCAGTACAACAACAAAAGAAACTATTTCAATGTTTTCGTCAGTCTTTGACCCTTTTCAAATATTGAAATATCATATGATCTCTACTTTCAGATTTGATGTTTATAATCGGAATGAGTGTGGTTTGGTTTGGTTGGGTTTTATGGCATATCAACCATTGTTGGTTATTTAATACCAAATTCTCTTTATACAAACATATTGAATATAAATTATTTGTAAACACATGTTTAGATATTCACAGTTAAATGATCAAACAGTTCTATTTCTAACAATTCAGTTTAGCATAAGTCAACAAAGTTAAATGGTTCCAAGTATTGCTATGTATCACTAACAATTCAATTAAACATCAGCCATTTGTTGACACAGAGTTAAATAATCAAAAAGTTCTATTTCTAACAATTCAGTTTAGCATAAGTCAACAAAGTTAAATGGTTCCAAGTATTGCTATGTATCACAAACGATTGAATTAAGCATCAGTCATTTGTTTACACAAAGTTAAATGATCAAACAGTTCTATTTCTAACAATTCAATTTAGCATAAGTCAAGAAAGTTAAATGGTTCCAAGTATTACTATATATCACAAACGATTCAATTAATAATCAGTCATTTGTTTACACAGAGTTAAATGATCAAACAGTTCAGTTTAGCATAAGCCAAGAAAGTTAAATGGTTCCAAGTATTACTATATATCACAACGATTCAATTAATAATCAGTCATTTGTTGACACGGAGTTAAGTCATCAAACAGTTCTATTTCTAACAATTCAATTAAATATCAGTCATTTGTTTGCATACAGTTAAATGATCAGTTGCGTCAAAAACTTTTTAATTAAATTGCATTTTGCATTCCATTCTGTGGGTCAAATACAAATATGTAATTCTTTTGTAAACTTAAAACCATTTCCCTGTTTAAGGTTGAATATAATTACGAGTTTTAAATTGAATTTCTTGAAACTATTTAATTTTAAGCAAATATTGTTAGATAGGAATACTTTAAACTATTTAACAACGTTCAAACAAATTATCTCTGGCGCATTAAAAATCATAATCTATAAACTATCAATTTACAAAATCATTTAGATTTGATATATATATATATATATATATATATATATATATATATATATATATATAAACAGAATTTGGCATTCAAGAACCAACAAAGGTTGATATGCCGTAAAATACAACAATATTCAACCAACCAACCAACCAACCGTAAATGATTGTTGTGGAATAAGCTTTTTTGTTGATGACTCGAAGATTTGTCTTTGTGTATTTATCATGTCTGAATAACACAACTAATCGGTTCAATTATTTGAGTGTGAGAAACACAATTTGGATTCGAGTAAATGTATTATCATTTAATATTTCCTCTTTCAAAATATTGTCAAAATTCACGATGAATCTGTTGCAGCCACAGATCTATTTCCTTTCGAGAAATAATGCCCCCGCTAAGAGAGTCGGTCACTCACTGACCAATCAACTGGCAGAGCGCATTAATTCCTTCTCTCTCTCAGGAACTATTTTTCTAGACCCTTTTGGTAGAACAGACAAAGTCAGAGAGTCCTGAACCAGCAGCAGAAACACATCTCTCTCACATGACTTGCCACTAATTCCACTTGGAACCCTTCGCTCGCTGCTAGCTTCGCACATGCTTCCTACAAACCAAGGACCAACATACTGACAAGCGACACCCGCTGCTGCTAGCTTCAAACACGCTTCCTACAAACCAAGGACCAGCATACTGACCAGCGACACAAAAGAGACACTTTCTCACTCTCACTCCTTTACGCCTGCTACTATAATAAACCTTTCTTTGTTGTGTTGTTAAAAAAAGAAGTTTCGTTATTCATTTGTGTTGCCTTATGATATATAGTCTTAGAGAAATTAACCATTTCCCGAAACACTAAAAATCAACAACAGCATATTCATTGCCTGAGCAAGCTTAATAGAATAAACAGAGAAATCACATGAAATACTAAAAAAGTACATTATAGAGAAAAGTTCAATCAAGTACTTGAAGAGTCTTTTGGTATAAGTTAAGAGCTCTTAAAAGAATGAAATTTGCTGAGTAAAGACCTACGTCAAAGCGCAGTATCGTGTGCCACACTACACAAGTTTTGTGGGGCCGAAAACCTCATCTCTCGCGGAAGCGCACATATTTATGCGTGCTTCTGGTTGTTCGGTCGATTTCTTCTTTCAATGGTGGGATGAGTGGAGAAAGTTAGAATAATCTTTTATAGTCACGTGACCAACTTTTAGAATAAAGTTAAGGAATCCTACCATTGAAAACTGAAGTCAACCGAACAAGCACCACGATAGAATTGGAAGAAAAAGAAAAAAGAAAAAAACAAATGAATAGAAATGAATAGTTGAACTTCAATTAAGCTAAAACTTGACTATTTAAAAAAAAAAGTATGTGGTCAAAACATACATTACGTAAAGTGGCAAAGAGAGAAGTTTGACTTTAGCGGGTGCTTCATATGTTACTTTGAACACTCCACCCTTGCGGCTATTCGAAATACTATTTGGTAGGTAAGGGATGTAATCCATACAGATTTGACTTTTGAAAAGCATTGCAAATAATTTCACAATAGATTGGGATACAATAGAAATCCTTTTATTTCAGAAATGTATTGCAGTTCGTTTGACTATAGGAATGTATTGTAACTGATTTTATATAAGGAAAACATTGTAAGTGATTTTATTATAGGACAACATTGTAAGTGATTTTATTATAGGACAACATTGTAAGTGATTTTATTATAGGACAACATTGTAAGTGATTTTATATAAGGAAAACATTGTAAGTGATTTTATTATAGGACAACATTGTAAGTGATTTTATTATAGGACAACATTGTAAGTGATTTTATTATAGGACAACATTGTAAGTGATTTTATTATAGGACAACATTGTAAGTGATTTTATATAAGGAAAACATTGTAAGTGATTTTATTATAGGACAACATTGTAAGTGATTTTATTATAGGACAACATTGTAAGTGATTTTATTATAGGACAACATTGTAAGTGATTTTATATAAGGAAAACATTGTAAGTGATTTTATTATAGGACAACATTGTAAGTGATTTTATTATAGGACAACATTGTAAGTGATTTTATATAAGGAAAACATTGTAAGTGATTTTATATAAGGAAAACATTGTAAGTGATTTTATATAAGGAAAACATTGTAAGTGATTTTATTATAGGACAACATTGTAAGTGATTTTATATAAGGAAAACATTGTAAGTGATTTTATTATAGGACAACATTGTAAGTGATTTTATTATAGGACAACATTGTAAGTGATTTTATTATAGGACAACATTGTAAGTGATTTTATTATAGGACAACATTGTAAGTGATTTTATATAAGGAAAACATTGTAAGTGATTTTATTATAGGACAACATTGTAAGTGATTTTATTATAGGACAACATTGTAAGTGATTTTATTATAGGACAACATTGTAAGTGATTTTATATAAGGAAAACATTGTAAGTGATTTTATTATAGGACAACATTGTAAGTGATTTTATTATAGGACAACATTGTAAGTGATTTTATATAAGGAAAACATTGTAAGTGATTTTATATAAGGAAAACATTGTAAGTGATTTTATATAAGGAAAACATTGTAAGTGATTTTATTATAGGACAACATTGTAAGTGATTTTATATAAGGAAAACATTGTAAGTGATTTTATTATAGGACAACATTGTAAGTGATTTTATATAAGGAAAACATTGTAAGTGATTTTATTATAGGACAACATTGTAAGTGATTTTATATAAGGAAAACATTGTAAGTGATTTTATTATAGGACAACATTGTAAGTGATTTTATATAAGGAAAACATTGTAAGTGATTTTATTATAGGACAACATTGTAAGTGATTTTATATAAGGAAAACATTGTAAGTGATTTTATTATAGGACAACATTGTAACTGATTTTATATAAGGAAAACATTGTAAGTGATTTTATTATAGGACAACATTGTAAGTGATTTTATATAAGGAAAACATTGTAAGTGATTTTATTATAGGACAACATTGTAACTGATTTTATATAAGGAAAACATTGTAAGTGATTTTATTATAGGACAACATTGTAAGTGATTTTATATAAGGAAAACATTGTAAGTGATTTTATTATAGGACAACATTGTAAGTGATTTTATATAAGGAAAACATTGTAAGTGATTTTATTATAGGACAACATTGTAAGTGATTTTATATAAGGAAAACATTGTAAGTGATTTTATTATAGGACAACATTGTAACTGATTTTATATAAGGAAAACATTGTAAGTGATTTTATTATAGGACAACATTGTAAGTGATTTTATATAAGGAAAACATTGTAAGTGATTTTATTATAGGACAACATTGTAACTGATTTTATATAAGGAAAACATTGTAAGTGATTTTATTATAGGACAACATTGTAAGTGATTTTATATAAGGAAAACATTGTAAGTGATTTTATTATAGGACAACATTGTAACTGATTTTATATAAGGAAAACATTGTAAGTGATTTTATTATAGGACAACATTGTAACTGATTTTATATAAGGAAAACATTGTAAGTGATTTTATTATAGGACAACATTGTAAATGATATGAGAGTGGAAATGCCTTCCAATAGAAAAATAATGGAAACGATTTTGCCATTGTTAAGCATTGCAAATGATTTCACAATAGAAAATAAGTTTACTATTGGAATGCATTTGAAACAATTTTACTGTTCGAATACATTGCATCTAGTTTTACTGTCGAAATATATTGTCAATGATTTTACAATAAGAAAGTATTGGAGATGATTTTACTATTGGAAAGCCTGGCAAACGATTTTACTTTAGAAAAACATTGTAAATTATTTTATTATCGTTTGAAGTCATTTCCTATTTACATTGAGAATTTATGGACGTGATATAAACGAGATGGAGGTTGGTGTTAAAAAAGTGATGTAGGTTAATGTAAAAAAAGTGATATAAGGTTACTGCTAAAAAAGAGATAGAGGTTATTGTTAAAAAAGTGATATAGGTTAGTGTTAAAAATGATATTGGTTACTGTCAAAAAAGTGATATATACTAATATCAAAAAGTGATGTAATTACATTAAAAAAAATTCTACGCCATTATCCAAGTTATTTTTTAATATTTGATTCAATATATATAAAAAAAAACTTCTACTCCACTATCCAAGTTAGTTTTTTTTATACTTGATTGAATATATATATATATATATATAACTATCCAAGTTAGACGAACCAAACATGCAGGACACTGCTGGAGAAGCAGGGACGAGCTCATAAGTGAAGTACGCCTATGGACCCCCCACATTTGGCCGGGCAAAAGCAGGACGGCCAGCTCGAACATACATACAGCAGCTATGTGAGTATACGGGATGTAGCCCTGAAGACCGAGACGATGAACGATGGGGAGAAGTGGCGAGAGAGGGTCAGGGATATCCGTGCTGGTGGCATAACATGATATATATATATACGAGGATCATTAAATAAGTTTCCAGACTTTTTTCGTATGGGGACTTTTATTGATAGTACATACATGAAACTCTAGTCCCCTTCGAAGTAATCTCCTCCGGCTGCAATGCACTTGTTCTACCGTTCCAACAACTTCTGGAAGGCCCCATGGAAGTCCTCTTGTGTGAGCGTGTCTATGACCTTCGTCACAGCCTCGCTCATCTCCTCAATTGTCTCATTACGACAACCTCTGAGCTTAGGGAATAACAAAAAGTCACAGGGAGCAAGGTCTGGACTATAGGGAGAGTGAGGAACTGTCTTGGTGCCCATCTTGGTCAAATAGTCTGTGACAAGGATGGAGTTGTAGACTGGTGCATTGTCCTGGTGGAAATGCCACTGACCTGATTTGAGGAGTGCTGGCCTCTTCCCAAGGAATCTCTTCCTGAACTCTCTTAAAACCTCAACATAGTAACCCTAAGCCTAAGCCTTTGGCCAATCAACTCTGGTGTATTGACTTCCTTACTCCTCCCACACCTCTCATCATCCCTCACAGACTCCCTGCCTTCCTTGAATCTCATGCTACTCAAAAACTGATGCTCGATTCATGCAAGATGCTCCAAAAGCAGTCTGATGCATTCTATACGTTTCTGTGGCATTTTTTCCAAGTTTAAAACAGAATTTTATGCATATCGTTCTTCAAAGTGTCCTCACGTCCAGATTGCATTTTTGAAATTCACCAGCCGTGACAATCAGGCTTTAGTAGGGTGTATTCCAATTGCTGCTATAGTTGTTCATTTGAAGCTGAAATCATAAAAATTGGTCAGTTATCTCATAAGATGTATAGCAATAACATACTGAATTTTCAAGAGTCTACACACACATATACACACACACACACACACAAAAGAGAGAGATATACCTGTATACATAGACATGAAGACGGAAACCTACCACACACACACACACACACACACACAAAAGAGAGAGATACCTGTATTACACAGACATGAAGATGGAAACCTACCACACCACACACACACACACACACACACACACAAAAGAGAGAGATACCTGTATTACACAGACATGAAGACGGAAACCTACCACACCACACACACACAAAAGAGAGAGATACCTGTATACACAGACATGAAGACGGAAACCTACCACACACACACACACACAAAAGAGAGAGATACCTGTATACACAGACATGAAGACGGAAACCTACCACACCACACACACACAAAAGAGAGAGATACCTGTATATACAGACATGAAGACGGAAACCTACCACACACACACACACACACACACACACACACACACACACACACACACACACACAAAAGAGAGAGATACCTGTATACACAGACATGAAGACGGAAACCTACCACACCACACACACACAAAAGAGAGAGATACCTGTATATACAGACATGAAGACGGAAACCTACCACACACACACACACACACACACACACACACACACACACAAAAGAGAGAGATACCTGTATACACAGACATGAAGACGGAAACCTACCACACA
This sequence comes from Sepioteuthis lessoniana, assembly GCA_963585895.1. Classification (NCBI taxonomy): domain Eukaryota; kingdom Metazoa; phylum Mollusca; class Cephalopoda; order Myopsida; family Loliginidae; genus Sepioteuthis; species Sepioteuthis lessoniana. The sequence goes on from CAUZXS010004922.1 coordinate 349,876, forward strand.
CACACGCACACACACACACATATATATATACATATATATATATATATACATGTTTGGTTAAAAAAGAAGTTCTTGGTTTCAGTATTAAATAACCCACGAATGTTGATATGCCATTAAAAAGAAAAGAATTCCAAAGAAAGAAATGCGTATCGAATGAAGGTAGAGAGTGTCAAAAAATTTTAGAGTTTTTAGTGCTTTTGGAACTGTCATTAGCCATTTTCCAGAATAGCCCTTTTTTGGTAGTGGTGGTGGGGAGGGGGTTAAAAAAATTAATCTTAATTGTCTGCAGTTATTAAAATAATGGTGTGAATTGTCTATTAAATTTTTTTTTGCTATATAAACTAAATTCCCTAGTTCGTAAACTAAAAAAAAACATTTTAAAGATTCATACATTCTTTCTTGTTTGTTTTTTAACCAATATGCATTGATGAAAAACTGATCCACACCTATATATATATATATATATATATATATATACGAGTGTTGAAAGCAGTGTCTCATCAACCGAAAAAGACATCGACACGTGACTAGCAAAGGGATGGACAGCTATCGATAAGCTATCGGTCATATAGAAGTTTGATCTGACCGATAAGATGAAACGCAGTTTCTTCCAAGCAGCGGTTGTGTCGATAGTGCTATATGGATGCACTACATGGATGCTGACAAAACGGATGGAGAAAAAGCTTGACGTCAACTACACAAGAATGCTGCGAGCAATTTTGAACAAATCCTGGAGGCAACACCCCACAAAGCAGCAGCTGTGCGGCCACCTACCTCCCATCACGAAAACTATCAAAGTTAGACGAACCAGACATGCAGGCCACTGCTGGAGAAGCAGGGACGAGCTTATAAGTAATGTATTCCTATGGATCCACTCACATGGCCGAGCAAAAGCAGGGCGACCAGCTTGAACCTACATACAACAGCTATGTGAGGATACGGGATGTAGCCCCGAGGACCTGCCAGAAGCGATGAACGATAGGGAGGAGTGGCGAGAGAGAGAGAGAGAAAGTCGACAAGATAATGATGAAGTGCAGACTGCAAATGAATATCTCCTTTGAAAAAACATTTAAAATCGAGATCGCTGGTTACAAGCAATTTAGTACGGATGTCGGTTTTAAAAGTTTAATTAAAAATCTTTTAAAAAGCGATTTCAATAATCTGTCTATAATTGGCTTAGAGTGCTTTATCCCCGATAAATAACTCGAACACTGTATAAAGAACGTGAGTTGTGTCGGTTTTTTTACATATCAATATTTGCCATTTGACGAGGCAGGAATTAAAAAAAAACTTGTCGAAATCGATCTATGATAGCACTCGCACTGTGTTTGAGTTTTCTTCTGTTTATGTTTCTGTTTGGTTTGGTTTGTTGGGTTTTATGGCATATCAACCTTTGTAGGTTATTTAACGCCAGATCCATTTTTATGTAAATAATCAGTTCTATTTAAAACAATTCAGTTCAGCATAAGTACACAGTTTAATTGTCAAAAACATTTCTATTTCAAACTATTTAAGCAGTTATATATAACAATTCAGTTTAGTGTAAGTACAGTTTCAATGTCAAAAACAGTTCAATTTCAAACAATTCAGTTTAGCATAAGCATGCAGTTTAAATGTAAGTACAGTTTAATTGTAAAAAATGTTTCTATTTCGAGCTTTTCAGTTTAGTCAAGCAATTCTACTTCAGCTAATTCAGTTTAGTAAAAGAACAGATTTTGTTTACACACAGTTACATGTCAGAACAGTTCTATGTTAAACAATTCAGTTTAGTGTAAATACAGTTTCGATGTAACAAAAACAGTTCTATTTCAAATAATTCAGTTTAGCACAAGCTCGCAGGTCATATGTAAGTACGGTTCAATTGTCAAAAAACATTTCTATTTCAAGATATTCAGTTTAGCATAAGTATGCCGTTAGTTCTATTTAACCTATTGATAGGGCCCTATCAGGTGCCACCACGCCGGGCCAGAATGGACCGGGGAGCGATGGCAATGAAGGGGTACTCCGTATTCCCCAAGGCCCCAGCATAACTGGGACCTCACCATCAGATTGTTTAATGTCATATCCAGGACACTAGTTGGGGCGGGGGGTTCTTACTCCTCTGCAGAGGTGCAGTCAGTGCATTCTACAGCCCCAGCTGACAGGGCAATACACAGAGTTAAATGTCAAACACTTTTATTTCAGATAATTCAGTTCAGCATAAGTACATAGTTTAGACGTCAAAACAGTTCTATTTCGAGCAATTCAGTGTAGCATTAGTACGCAGTCTCAATGTCAAAACAGTTCTATTTTAAACAATTCAGTTTCGCATAAATGCTCAGTTTAAATGCAAAAATCAGTAAAGTGAAAGAAGCATGGTATATAGTTCTATTTAACCCATAGATAGGGCCCTATCAGGTGCTACCACTCCGAGTCAGAGTGGACCTGGGAGCGATGGCAAATAAGAGGTACTCCGTATTCTCCAAAGCTCCAGCATTGCTGGAACCTCACCATCAGATTGTTAAGTGTCATATCCAGGACAGTCGTTAGGGGGAGTCTTACCCCTCTGCAGAGGTGCAGTCAGTGTATTCTACAGCCCCAGCCGACTGGGCAATACACAGAGTTGAATGTCAAAACAGTTTTATTTTAGATAATTCAGTGTAGCATTAGTACGCAGTTTTAATGTCAAAAAAGTTCTATTTTAAACAATTCAATTCAGCATGAATACGCAGTTTAAATGTATAAAAACAGTAAACCCCCAACTGCCATTTAGTTCTATTCAACCCATAGATAGGACCCTTATCAGGTGCTACTTCTCCGGGCCTGAGTGAACCTGGTAGCGATGGCAATAAAAGGGGTACTCCGAATTCCCCAAAGCTCCTGCATTGCTGGAACCTCGCCATCAGATTGTTTAGTGTCATATACAGGACACTCGTTGGGGGGTTCTTACCCCTCTACAGAGAAGCAGTCGATATATTCTACAGCCTCAGCCGACTGGGCAAATTTACGTTTCCGATATATATATATATATATATATAATTACGTTTACTTTCGGACGAATACCGTAGGGGAAAGATATGAACCCATTTTCCCCCAGAAATGGGTTAAACAGTACCATTACTCTTCTTTTACAAGGATAGCTTAGGCATCAAACAACCCACGAAAAAAACTCAACCCCAAATCAACCCTTATATATATATATATATATATATATATAAGTTGTGAGTTGGCCGACCGTACCTGAAGGAATCTAAAGGCTCTCTTTTCAATAGCTACACACCGAGGTGTAGTGGAGGGCGCTACTCCTTTCACTGGATTGCTCCGCTTACTCTTGATCCATACCTTGTAATGCTGAGTGTTAAGCAAGGGGACATCAAGTACCATTTTTGGAGTCTTTGGTAGGACTCAACCTTGAATTGAGCTTCGGCCTCCCAGGCCATTGGCGACGACTCTAACAATTATGCCAATGTGTCGGTAAGCGAGATTGCAAACCGATTGAAGGGATCAAGAAACAGGATTTCCCCTCAATACGCATGATTCCTTTGTTTATTCGTACAGGAAACTAATTTTAAAAAATTAGTCGTCTGAACTTGAACAATGTAATCTCGACTTTCCAATGACGTTATTATCTCGCTATACAATTCAAATTAACATCTCTGCATTAACAATTAATAATTTAGATCTTGAGCATTGATTTCGTGCGTGAATTTCGAAAATATTCAATTCCCATTCACACTCAGAGTCACGACGTGTGATTTTATCAGTTGAGTCAAAACTTACATCATTGAATTAACACTTCGTTATTGGAAAGTTGTGAATAAAACAAAGGATGACATGAGGTGATAGAAAACCAATAAAATCTGGTAATATTGTCAGACACATCTGGGTTGTTCTGGATTACTGGTAATGATGCTTTGGCACCGAAACCATTGAGTTATCATCTGATGGAGGCTTTGTGGTCTCCACAGCCTTTTTCGCATCTTGTGTAAATGATAATAATAACAACGCGAAAACGTGGACATAGTTACGAAAAGGAAATATTAAGAGAGAAACTGAATCTCTTCTACTTGCAGAACAAAACAACGCCATAAGGACCCATTATGTTAAAACGAAAATTGATAATACACAACAAAATAGCGAGTGTAGGTTATGCAGAGAAAGAGATGAAACGATTAATCATATTGTAAGCAAATGCAGCTAATTAGCGCAGAAGAAGTACAAGACTAGATTCGACTGGGTAGGAAAGGTTATTCACCGTGAATTGTGCAAGAGATTGAATTTTAACTATACTACCAAATGGCATATGCTCAAACCAGAATTCGTCCAAGAGAATGAGACGCATAACATTCTCAAGGACTTTGAGATACAAGCAGATCCCTTAATCCCGGTCAGAAGACCAGACCTGGCGTTAATTAACAACAAAAAAAAAAAAAAAAGAAAAAAAAAAGAAAAGAAAAAGGACAAAAAAAAGAAAAAAGAAAAAAAGAACTAGTGGATTTTGTCGTCCTATCGGACCACAGAGTGAAAAGAAAAGAAAACTAAGTGATAATAAGAATTTGGACCTTGTCAGGAAACTAAAACAGATGTAGGACATGAGGTTGACGGTGATGCCAATCGTAATTGGTCTCTAAGAGATTGGAAGAGTTGGAAATCGGAGGACGAGCTGAGACCATCCAGATTTCAGCATTGTTGATATCGGCTAGAATACTGAGATATGTCCTGGAGACCTGAGGAGACTTGCTGTCACTCAGCCTCAAGTGAAAGACCATCAGCTGACACTGATGTGAAAAACTCACAGGGAATGATATAATAATGATATAAACTACCAAATGGTATATGCACAAATCAGAGTCAGTCTTAGGGAATGAGACCCATAAAATTCTCTTTGATTTTGAAATACAAACAGGTCATCTAATCCCGGTTAGAAGAACAGACCGAGTGTTCATTAAAAATTAAAAGAAAAGAAAGGAATTTGCCGTCTTTTGTATTTTCCTTCCGGTGGGACGACAGAATGAAAATAGAAAAAAGGTAAATGATAGTTGGACCTCGGCAGAGAAGTGAGGAAAAAAAACAAAACGGTGGAATATAAGGGTCAAGGCTGTACCAATTGTAATTGATGGTCCCAAAGCAGTCCTTGGGAGGCTAGAGAAGGGATTGGTTAAGGCTGTATCAATTGTAATTGATGCCCTCGAAGCAGTCCTCGGACGGCTAGAGAAGGGACTGGTTAAGGCTGTATCAATTGTAATTGATGCCCTCGAAGCAGTCCTTGGGAGGCTAGAGAAGGGAGTGGTTAAGGCTGTACCAACTGTAATTGATGACCCCAAAGTAATCCTTGGGAGGCTAGAGAAGGGACTGGTCAAGGCAGTATCAATTGTAATTGATGCCCTCGAAGCAGTCCTCAGGAGGCTAGAGAAGGGACTGGTCAAGGTAGTATCAATTGTAATTAATGCCTTGAAGCAGTCCTCAGGAGGCTAGAGAAGGGACTGGAGAAAATGGAAATTTGTGGGAGAATCGAAACAATCCAAACTGAGTAAAGTCCTGGAGACCTGATTGGTTTAGTTTGGTTTTATGGCATATCAACCATTGTTGGTTATTTAATGCTAACTCCTGTTCTTACATATATTCTAAATATATGATTTGTAAACTCATTTTGTAGATACACACAGTTAAATGATCAAACAGTTCTATTTCAAACAATTCAATTTAGCATAAGGCATTTGTTTGCACAGAGTTTAAATGATTTATCATAAGTCATTTATTTTCACAGTTTAGATATCGAGCAATTCTATTTGCCCCATAGATAAGACCCTATTTGGTGTTTCCACTCCGGGTCAGAGTGGACCTGGGAGCAAAGGCATTGAAGGGGTACAGAGAAGAACGATTGATTAATAAATGGGCGCGTGTTGCACAAGGCTTTTAAAAAGGTGAACCCGGGCGCAAAGCCGTAGCCCAGGCACGTCTGGTATTCCCAAAATGCCTCGGGCCCCGTCGGCATTCCCATAAAAAAGGGCGCATCAGGCACCAGGCAATAAACCTAGCCCAAATATTTGGACCTTGCCAAAAAACTAAAAAAATATGGAACGTGAAGGTGACGGTAATACCAATTGTAATTGGTGCACTTGGAACGATCCCCAAAGGCTTGGTAAGGAGGCCGGAGGAGCAAAAATCGGAGGACGAGCCGAGACCATTCAAACTACAGCATTGATAAGGTCAGCCAGAATACTGAGAAGAGTCCTGGAGACCAAAGGAAACTTTCTATCTCTCAGACTAGTGAAAGATCAATCAGGGAACGCTGGTATGAAAAACTTGCAAGAATTGTAATGTATATATATATATATATATATAGTAAAGTAAAGTTGGTGACCGTAGTCGAGGGCGACACGAAGGCTCCTTTTTCAACAACTACTACACCAAGGTGCAGGGGAGGGTGCTACTTTTTCCCCTAGATTATTCCACTTTACCCTGGATACGTACCTTTTTATGCTGAGTGTTAAGCAAAGAAGTATCAAGTACCATTTTTAAGTCTTTGATATGTTTCAACTTGGGATTGAACCTCGGTCTTCCAGGCCATTGGCGTTGTTTAAAAATTCAACGCATCTATTGGAGTACCTTTATGATATGATTTCAAGCTGTACCCACTTGTTCACCATCTTGTCATGTGGTCTCCATAATATCAGTTCTGCTTTTCGAATAAAGGTACTCCCATCGAAGTGTGAGCATTAAAAAAGCACCTGTGTAATATTCAAAGGTTATACTTTCATATAAATGTTAACATTTTTGAACACACACACACACAGACACGCACACACACACACACATACAATTTCTCTCTCTGTCTTTCTGTCAGTATATACATACGGTATTAGAACTCTTTCTTTTCCTTCTCATCTTCATCCTCAAAGCATTTTCCTATTGAATGGTATAAGATATGATGCTGAGTTGATGGTTGGTTGGAGATCTGTCACTTGTTGGGTAATTGATTTTTTTTTTGTTCAAGTTAGGCGTGTGACGAAAATCGAGAACATCAAATCAACAAGATGCTCCGGGCTCCTCCCAAGAGAAATAAAAATGAAATCATTTTCCACTGTTCTTGCAAGATCGATAACATCTTAAATAAATTTTGTCTTTGAGTCGTTTCGGTGATTAGCATGGTTTGGCTCAAGGCTACAAGTATGGAGCGTTCATAATTGAGTAATTAACCCTTTCTTTATTGAGTTTTTGATGAATGATATTGTCTGAGGATCGAAACACTGTAAGAGACGTGTGTAATATTCTTCTGGGACATATCGCTCAGGCAAAAAAAAAAAAAAAAAAAAGACCAAAAAACAAAGAGAACATTCTAGAAAATGTTCTCCTCGTTTCCTTTTTTTTGTTTTTTGTTTCTTGAAGAATTTTTAGCAGTGCCTTGCATGTAATGTCAATAGAACAGATATACTACCGCTGGCAAAAATTATGGAATCAGCATACTTAAAAGATGTTCATTTATGATTTTTTTATCTAGTAGTAAATGAAATAATCTGGTCTGACTATCGAAATACCCAAGGGGATTAGGATTGAAGAATTATGCCCTTTGTATTTAGTTAAACGCCTTCACGTAAAATTTAAAAAAAAAAAAATATATATCAATAAAATCATATTCACTATCAACATAAAGTAGGGAAATACTAAATAGATATTGTTGCTGATCGAATGGCAGCTCGTACCCTTGGCAAAAATTAAAGGATTTTCGCCTTTTTTATTTAGCAGTAAATAAACTTATTACAGTTAAGGTACAAAACATTTTTCTTTAGTAGATGAACACTGTGGCTTTTTACGAGGGTCATTCAATAAATAAGGAGAAATTATTGAAAAAAATAAAATAAATTTTTTTTCCGAATTTTTTTTCCGATGTAAACTCTGTATGGTTTGGAATTGGTTTATGGCAAAACTCATTTTAATCTTGCAAAAATATTTTTTGTGGTCCTTTCAAAATGGCAGGAAATCAAACAGAGTATCCCAGGCTTGAACAGAGGTCTGTCTTCTAATTTTTGGTGACTGAGAAGTGAAAACTATGTGAAATTTACTAAAGAATGTGTGATGTGCATGGAAAAGCATGCTCTAATGAAAAACCGTTTACAAATTGGGTAAATATGGGTTTGTCACAACGAGCGCGAGTCAAAATGAATCACCGACTCTTCGGTAAAGAAAAAGGTTACGGGTGCAGCAGTCTGTAAAGAAGATGAAGCTTATCGTCTTTTTGGTCATGAAAGGACCCATCAGTATTGCATTCACCTTGTTTAATAAAAGGTTTTTTACTTATTTAATGAAAGGACCCATCACCTTTGCATCCCTGAAAAAATAATGCAATTGTAAACAGAGCTTATGATTGCCAAATCCTTTGGCAAAATTCACCTTATTTAACCAAAGGGTTTTTATTTATTTAATGAAAAGAGCCATCATTATTGCGTTCCTTGAAAAAAGCGCAACTGTAAATATAAAAATATTATGGAATCACGCAATACCGGGGAAGTTATCATGAAATGAACCAAAAATTAAATGGAATTATCCAATATCGAAAAAATATCATGGAATAACCTAATATCGAAGAAAATTACTAGGAATAACCAAATATCGAGGAAAATATCATGGAATAACGCAATGTCGAGGAAAATTACATGGAATAACCTAATATAAAAGAAAATATCATTTAATACTCCAATATCGAGGAAAATAGAGTATGGAATAACCTAATAATGAAAAAATATTATGGAATAACCCAATGTCGAGGAAAATTACATGGAATAACCTAATATCGAGGGAAATACCATGGAATAACCCAATATTGAGGTAAATATCAAAGAATAACACAATATCGAGGAAAATATTATGGAATAACCCTAAAACAAGGAAATTATCTTGGAATAATCCAATATCAAGGAAAATATCACGGAATAACCCAACGTCAAGGAAAGTAACATGGAATAACCCTAAAACAAGGAAATTATCATGGAATAACCCTAAAGCAAGGAAATTATCATGGAATAACCCAATATCAAGGAAAATATCAAAGAGTAACCCAATATCGAGGAAAACTCCATGGAATACCAGAATATAAAGGAAAATATCTTGAAATAACCCAATATCGTGGAAAATTGCATGAAATAACAAAATCATCATCATCATCATCATCATGTCACGCCGTCAGCACGGATCTCCCTGACCCTCTCTCGCCACCTTTCTCTATCATCCATCGCTCCCGGTAGGTCTTCAAGGCTACATCCTGTATCGGCACAGGTTCTAGCTGGTCGTCCAGCCTTTGCTCGTCCATGTCTAGGGGCCCACAGGAGAATGTTTCTTATGAGTTCGTTCCCACTTTTCCAGTAGTGTCCCGCATGTCTGGTTCGTCTAACTTGGATAGTTTTCGTGATGAATGGTAGGTGGCTGTACAGCAGCAGCTTTGTGGGGTGTTGCATCCAGGACTTGTTCAGTATAGCTCGCAGCATTTTTGTGTAGTTGTTGTCAAGCTTTTTCTCCATACGTTTAGTTAGCGTCCATATAGTGTATCCATATAGCAGTATCGACCACTGCTTGGAAAAAACTGCGTTTTATTTTATCGGTCAGATCTGACTTCCATATGACTGATATCCTATCGTTAGCTGTCCATGCCTTTGCTAGTCGCGCGTTGATGTTTTTTCGATTGATGAGACACTGCTTCCTGGGTAGGTAAACTTGTCCACTAGTTTCAGAGAACTACCGTTTAGTGTAGAGATGTTGCTTCTTTGATTAAAGCACATATATTCCTTCTTGTCTGTGTTGACATGGAGGCCTATGTCTTCAGCAGCTCATTCCAGCAGGGATTCGGCTTGGGAGGGTGTAATTGCCAGAAGTGATATGTCATTGGCGTAGTCCCCGTCTGTAATTGTATGTAAGGGTTATACCACGGTAGTTCTTGGCTATTCCGAGGTCACTCTTCATAGGGAAGGGGAGGGTGCATCCCTTTGTCCATCTGTCTATTGTGTTTTGATTATATACGGCATGACAGTGTCATCGAATTCCTTGGTCTTTCATAGGTCTGGGGGTATTTCATCAAGCCCTGCTACTTTTCTATTTAAAATTTTTCTTTGTTCTAAGTCGAGTTCTTCTCGTGTAAGCTGTCCTAGTTTGATGTCTAATTGTTTACTAATAATTTTCGTGATTGGTTCATCTGTAACTTTCGGAGGTTTTCCGAGTAAATTCTTGAAATGTTGTTTCCACAGGTGTATTCGTTCTTCTTGGTTGGTAGCTTTCAGTTTAGCTTTTGCAATGCTCTTCCTTCTGCTCACTTCATTTACCGTCTGCCATGCTATCCTAGATTGTCTGTCTTCAATCAAGTCTTTAATCTTATTGATCTGATTTTGTATGCATTCTGTTTGTTCTTTTAGGTATATATTAGCTAATTAATTTTGTGCTTTTTTAAAGTTTCAGGGCATTGGTATTGGTTGGGTTCCTCCTATTGCATTTGGAAGCGGTTTTCACGTCAGCACGCTTTTTTCTAACCGCTAATGTCTCCCATGAGACTCTAGGTTTAGCTCTTTGTTTATTTGGTATGCATTCTGCTGCCGCTTCTATGTGGGCATTGACAAAATCCTCATATTCGTCATTCGGAGTAGGTGTTTCTGATATCTCCAGTAGTGTATCAAATTTGTTTCTTAGTGTTAACGTATATTTACCTCTAATTGTTGTATATTGACCTACAACCCGGCCGGGCTGTCAAAATAGGAAATGCACCTTTGTAATAACAGGTGCATCCGGTCGATCAGGATATTATAACCTTGACCGTGGATGGGTTGTATGAGTGCAATTTGTAACGCCCACAAGAAGGTGGGCGTGAAGACCGGTGCAGTATGGACTAGTAGTTTGAGTATGAGTCATGGTAATCTTTCAATGGCTGTGTTTTTATTCCTATCTATTGAAGCCACCCTTATAAATGAGCAGCAGTAGTTTCCCGATCGAACTATTTGATCCTGGCTGTTGAACCGTAGGATTCGTACGTCAAGGAACTGGTTAGGCATGGCGTTGAACCGTCATAGGGTTTGTCCGCTCGCCTTTACGTCCACCATGCTGCTTCCCATGGCCTTCGGAAAAGAAATCCTTCCCCCCACTTCTGCCTGTATTAAGTTTTAACTCAGTTAAAGTCCACAATAACTTCCTTTTTTAAAATTTCATCTGAGTCCTTATTTATGGTTCTTTGCATCCTTATTGGCATTCTGTTTTTACGCTAACTTAGATTTCCAATTTTCAATAAAGTAGCTTCTCTTGACCAGATTCAACTGTTAGATGGAATTACAATATTTATCTTTTGGCCTTTAAAGCACAGATAATATATAGCAGGTGCCCGTGGTGTAATGGTTATCGTCGCAGGATATGGACGCGGCGACACGATTTAAATCCTGGACGAGACTGATTGCATTTCACATAGCACTAATACCCTTGGGAAAGGTATGAATCCAAATATTCTCCTTCTAGCTATGGGTAAATAGTAGGGCAGACTAGGTTCTTCAGCCTTGGTTAGGAGAAGGAAAACTCGGAATTCAAACCTGTTAAACTCCGCTTAAAAATTGACCTTGTGTCATATCCTGCCCGAGCTGAGTGGTTGGTAAATATGGATAATATATAGCATTGATTTTACAAATAAAAAAAATCTTTCATGCATTTTAAAATGACAGTAAAAGACAATGAATATCCAAGCATCAATTGACCTCTGCCAAAGGTCGAGTGGATTTGCCTTGTAGTTTGGTAGTAATCTTTCATTTCTTTTTTTTAAACACAGTCCGTCCTTTCTGAATGTCACCTGGCTCCGAAACCTTTCCTCTTTTATACACATATACACGTGTTTTCTAGCGCTGGGGGCTGGAGTCATTCAGTTATTCCTTTTTCTTTTTCTCTAAATATTTCGTCATTAACATTAAATTTCCAAATTATTCTAAACTTACTCTAACTTTATTTTTCAATTTCTAATAAGGTTCAATAGAGGTTTAACTGTTACTTGGAATTAAAGTATTTAACGCACAGATAATATACAGCAGTGATTTTACAAAAAATAAAATCTTTCATGCAATAACACAATACAAAAGAAAAATACCATGGAATAATCCAATATCGAGAAAAACATTGCAGAATTCCCAATATCAAGGAAATATCATGGAATAACCTAACATCTCCCATAGTGTTCATGTATAAAAACTAAAAGATAAAAACACCCAGTCAACAGAGTCTTGATCTCAACGAATATATTCCCAGCAGAAATGGTTAGAATCACCCCTTATCAAAAAAGGGTGTCCTGGAGATAACCTTAGACAGATGGTGAGGCTTCAGTTCTTGAACTCTGATGTGTGTGAAGTCGCTTCTTCGTTGTTATAACTTCCAGGTCAACGTTAACCCGGACTGGTAGTAGCAGCAACGTTCCCATCTTTAGGGCAAAGAGATGTGTTTGAAAATTATTTGTATTACAATGGAATACTTGAAATCAAATAACCATATTTACCAACCCCTCCGCTCGGGCAGGATATGACACAATGTCAATTTTTAAGCGGAGTTTAACAGGTTTGAATTCCGAGTTTTCCTTCTCCTAGACTAGTTGCCTAACCAAGGCTGAAGAACCTAGTCTGCCCTACTATTTACCCATAGCTGGAGGGAGAATAATTGGATTCATACCTTTCCCAAGGGTATTAGTGCTATGTGAAATGCAATCAGTATCGTCCAGGATTTGAACTCGTATTGCCGTGTCCATTTCCTAAGACGATAACCATTACAGCTCGGGTACCTCCTTTTACCCAACCCCTCCGCTCGGGTAGGATGTGACATTAGGTCAATTTTAAAGCGGAGTTTAACAGGTTTGAATTCAGAGTTTTCCTTCTCCTAGACTAGTTGCCTGACCAAGGCTGAAGAACCTAGTCTGCCCTGCTATTTACCCATAGCTGGAGGGAGAATAATTGGATTCATACATTTCCCAAGGGTATTTGTGCAATGTAAAATGCAATCAGTCAGGTCCAGGATTTGAACTCGTATCGCCGTGTCCATTTCCTACGACAATAACCATTACACTACTGGCACCACTTGAAATCAAATAACTGTGAGCAAAGAATTTGTTTAGTTACCTACAGTTTTCATTGTTTATAAGCCTTATGCTTCCTTTTTTGATTAATGATTCCCTAATTATATTCATCTTTGTACGTGATCCACTCAACAGGTCACTACCACCTAACATGTGCACCGCTTCTTTTAGACGTTTGCAACCTCCCGACGTTTTCAATCAGAAGGACCTTCCACTCAAACGCCTTACCCTTGCCGGACAATTCAGAGTGAATTTTGGGGACTTATAGATCTAATATCTTCATTACATCTATGAAAAATACGTAACGAAAATATTAGGTTTATAAGTCCCCAAAATTCACTCTGAATTGTCCGGCAAGGGTAAGGCGTTTGAGTGGAAGGTCCTTCTGATTGAAAACGTCGGGAGGTTGCAGGTTCAATCCCAACAACAGGTAAGACTGATAACGAATACTCACAATAACTTAACACTTGTACCCAGTTATGATAAATAGAAATGGAATAGTCTATTCATGTGGTTCAAATAAATGGTTCAGTTCGAGATTCTATATGGACTTTCGAGTTTGACATGAAACACACGAAGAAGGCCGAAGGACATATCAGCCGAAACGTTGTGATTTTAACAATAAAGATGATGTAAGTAGATTGAGTATTTTAAGAAATAATAATTGTCAAGCTTTATCTCAGAAATTTAGGCAAACAATATCAAAGAGACGTGTTTAAAAATTATTCTACTTGAATTCACGTAACTTTGTGAAAATTATTTAGTTGTCTGAATTTTTTAGATGAAGCTTGATGATTTTCATCGTTTAGGGTTTTCGGACAATTGTCTTCATCTTTATAGTTATATTCCGAACGTTTCGGCCGATATGTCCTCCGGCCTTCTTCAGGTGTTTGTCAAACTCAGGAGCCTGCTTAGAACTTTGAACCACATCCTTTATTTAATCCACGGGGGTTGCTTGTTCTGATTCCGTTAACCATAACCGGATATAAGTGCTAAGTATTCCTACATTGTTACTCACCAGCAGTCAGGATTGAACCTGCAACCTCCTGAAGATTGTCTCTTTAGAAGCTTAGGAAACCGTTACGCTATGTGTCCTGCTGAACACATAGTGTAACGGTTATATATATGGTTTTTTTTATATAAAGGATGTGGTCCGAGGTTCCGTGTAGGCTCCCAAGTTCGACAAACACCTGAAGAAGGCCGGAGGATATATCGGCCGAAACGTCGTGAATATAGCAATAAAAGATGAAGACAATTGTCTGAAAACCCTGAACGATAAAAAGGACAATTAATTGTATGGTTAATTGTAGTTATAATTATTCAGAAAGGATTATTATTATTATTATTATTATTAGTTACTTGACACCATTTAATTGCTTCAAATACTTGAGACCATAAAACAGCAAATTATTTGATAGGGACACCTCAAACCATATAACAATATGCAAATAATTTGTATTAGAATAATGGAAACCGTATGATAGTGGAAAATTATTTGTATTAGATAAGAATACTTGAAACCATATAACTTTGTGCAAACAAATTATTTTTTATTATTAAATCAAGGATGAACCCATCCTAGAAGCAGTATCCCACAAACAGCAGTTGTATGGCCACTTAGCTCCCATCTTGTCAACCATCAAGGAAAAGCGAATAAGGCATGGTAGAGTAAGTACGAACTTATCATTGACGTTCTTTTATGGACTCCGACACATGGACACACCAATGTTGGCCGCCAAGCAAAAACTTACATTCATTAGCTCTGTGTGGACACTGGATATCATCTAGAGGACCGACAAAGTACAATGGCCGATAGAAATGAATAGAGATTGAGAGAGAGTGGGTGTGAGTGAGTGAGAGAGAGAGAGAGAGAGAGAATGACGATTAGTTACTTGAAACAATGTCATCATCATCCTCATCAAGTCGTCTCGACTTGCCATCGGTCCATATTAGCCGTCACTCCTCTCGGTCCTCTAGACGACATCCAGTGTTCGCACAGAGCTTATTAATGTAATTTTTTTTGCTGGTCGGTCAACACCGGTGCGTCCATGTTTAGAAGTCCTTAAGAAAACGACGCTTATGAGATCGCCAATGGTCCGGGAAACCGGGCTTCAATCCCAGGTTGAGTCATACCAAAGACTCAAAAAATAGTACTTGATGCCGCCTTACTTAGCACTCAGCACTAAAAGGTAAGGATCAAGAGTAAAGTGGAGCAATTCAGGGAATGGAGTAGTGCCCTCCCCTACACCTCAGTGTAGAAGCTATTGAAAAGGGAGCATTCGGGTCACCTAAGACTAAGGTCACCAACTTTACATATTTATGAGATCGTCCTTATTTTACCAGTAGTACCCAGCATTTCTTGTTCGTATAATTTTGATAGTTTCTAAGGGAGGTAGGTGTCCGTAAAGCTGTTGTTTTAAGGCTTACTACTTCAAAGATTTGTTTAAAACAGTATGCAGTCTCCCTGTGTAGTTCCTGTCGAGCTTCCTCTCAAAGCTTTTCGTTAGAGTCCAACCATACAATAGTACTTACACAGCTACATCTAGTAAGAATTGTAAGATAATCTGTCCGTAACTTTCTATGCTTTAGCGATGCATATGTTGACATCGTTTTAGATTACAAAGAGATATTACTACCAAGATCTGTGAACTGGTTTCATTTAATGAAGAGATAGCATTATTTTGTTTAAAACCGAGTTCACGTATACACCAATGCTTCTTTTGTCCAGTCGTCTGGAGCTGTAGAATACACTGACTGCACCTCCGCAGAGGGGTAAGACCCCCCTCCAGCGTATGTCCTAGATATGACACTAAATAATCTGATGGTGAGGTTCCAGTAATGCTGGGGCTTTGGGGAATGCGGAGTACCCCTTCATTGCCACTGCTCTCAATTCCACTCTGGTCCGGAGTGGTAGCACTTGATAGGGCCCTATCTATGGGTTGAATAGAACTAACGGCATACTTATGCTAAACTGAATTGTTTGACTAAACTGAATAGCTTGAAATAGAAATGTTTTTGACAATCAAACCGTACTTACATTTAAACTGCGTGCTAAACTGAATTATTTGAAATGGAACTGTTTTTTGACATTGAAACTGAACTCACACTAAACTAAATTGTTTAACATTGAACTTTTTTGACATTTAACTGTGTGTAAACAAAATCTGTACTTATACTAAACTGAATTGGCTGAATTAGAACTGTTCGACTAAACTGAATAGCTTGAAATAGAAATGGTTTTGACAATTAAACCGTACATAAATTTAAACTGTGTGCTTATGCTAAACTGAATTGTTTGAAATAAAACTGATTTACATAAAAATGGATTTGGCGTTAAATAACTTACAAAGGTTGATCTGCCATAAAACCCAACCAACCAATGCTTCTTGCTGCTTTTTCCAGTGATTCAGCTTAAGTAGATGAATTTACAAGAAGTGATAGATCATTTGCGTCGTCTGCATCAGTATTACTTTTAACAGGATACTGTCTGTTTCTTGTTTTTGTTTAGTGTGAGACCATTTTTTATTTTTTATTATTAAATCTATTGACGTTTGTAATTGTTATATAGTCATCTACAGCATCAGAACGACGCAATAATGAAGACGCAGTGACAAAGACGCAGGAAGAAAGACGCACGCAGGAAGAAAGACGCAGGAAGATTTCTTTAACAATAATATATACCTCTGACTTTATTGCAAGGGTTCGAAAGGGTTCTTCAAGGGTTGCATGTGAGAGGGAGCTGGAGATCGAACATAAACTGTAATATCTTGACCCCACTGTTATGACCGTCACGTTGTGTCTTTCTTGTTCTCCTGATGCTGGGATCCACTCCATCGGGGTTTCCGAGGGCCCCCTCGGTCGGGTGTGGCCTTTCCTACCACATCTGGTCTCTAGCTGTCTGGAATTCTACTGGCAACTGCTTCTTGGACTCGAACTCAACTGAGTTAAATAATAATTCAACGCCCACACGATCGCCCACTGGATCTTTGAAATCGAATGTTTAATCGTCATCAAGCAGAAATAACTGTCATGCAGTTCAGAGGTCACTCTCTTCCGATGCATCACTGTAGTGGCACAGTGGGACCTTCACCTTGTCCCATATTATAAGCCTCTCTTTCGCGATCTCTTTCGATTACTGGCCATTGGAATGTGTCACTTCCTTCCGGTGCATCACCTTGGAATAGCATTTTTTGGGGGCCCGGATCGAAGGTCAAAACATAACATAATACGTAACAAGTGATTATGAATAGAAAAAAGGCTGATGTCTCTCTTTGCCAGGCTCCCACGGCAATGTAGTAAGTGTTGCCATTAGGAGAGCAGTCTTTGTGTTTTCGTAAGGGATCAGTATACCCGAAACAGTTTCTTTAAAAAAAACATTTGCTAAAAACCATATAGTAAGTAAGTAAAGTTGTCTCCCTTTAGTCGAGGGCGACCAGAAGGCCCCTTTTTCAATAGCTACTACACCGAGGTGTAGGGGAGGGCGCTACTCCTTTCCTTGGATTGCTTCCCTTTACCCTTGATACGTACCTTATATCGCTGAGTGTTAAGCAAGGAGGTATCAAGTACCGTTTTTAAAATCTTTGGTATGACGCGATTGAACCCAGGTCTCCCGGATCATTAGCGAATTGCATTAAGAATAGTTACTGGTTGTAATTAGTTGTTAACAAATAATTATCATAATTATTTACCTGGACGAGACTGATTGCATTTCACATAGCACTAATACCCTTGGGAAAGGTATGAATCCAATTATTCTCCCTCCAGCTATGGGTAAATAGTAGGACAGACTAGGTTCTTCAGCCTTGGTTAGGCAACTAGTCTAGGAGAAGGAAAACTCTGAATTCAAACCTGTTAAACTCCGCTTAAAAAATTGACCTTGTGTCATATCCTGCCCGAGCGGAGGGGTTGGTAAATAGGATCATAATTATTTACCAGAAAACATATCCAGTAAATCAGAGTGTTCAAGTAGATCTGGCATATCAATCAACATCAAAATTTTGGCTCAAAATTCTAGGTTAGACCTATACCTGCTGTATAGGTCGACCCCACAAAATACAGTAGGCTACTGGTATATTATATATGAAATATGTAAATCTTACACATTATATTCACTTGAATTCACAACCTATTCCGCCACTATGAAATTTCACAGATCAACAAAAAACATAGCTGTCTGACTGGCTGCATGAGTGCTGTGACGTTCCGGCAAGTATTCACTCTCAATGCATCAGCTGTTGGAAACAGCGTGTGACATAGTGTTAATATTGAGTTTGTATTCTAGTTTTATTGCTTAATCTCTGTTTTAATTTTTAAAATATATTTACCAAACACGAATTTAGGTTGGAAATGTTTGTGGTTGTCGGGTAGGTTTACAGTAAATAGTGTACATCGATTGTTCGGCGACCTGTTCCACTAGTTGACCATTCTGTGGTAAAGATTTGGATTTCAGCTCTTTCGTATACGTCGGTCCCTAGTTTTGTAGAAATTTTTTCCGGCTTAAAAGGTTGACTTGTATGCCGTAATTTACGACAGTTGCTTATAATTGTTTTTGTTGCTATAATTGTTTTTGTACTGCTATGGGCTCATGCTTTTGGTTATTGTGCGTCAATGTTGTAGAGTATAGTAATAAATAATAACAAAAAATATCTGTCTCGATTGTCTAATGTTCCACTTGAAATAATAGTAAAATTAACTTAGAAGAAAATTGACTTTAAAATTTGTTAGGGGTTCACTTAATTTTGGGTCATAAAATAGATAAATGGACGGATAGAGAGATTCTAGGGTGAGTTTAAAGTTTTGCAATATTTTAGTTACGTAAGGCATAATTCGGCATATCTAGATACTTTTGCTGAGGTTGTAAAGGTGACAAACCACTCAGACCGTGAGACGTCGAGCTCGCCTGATACTCTCCGTTAGCACCTCACCGAGTTTGCTTCTATGACTTAGAGTACGCTCTCGGAGTCCATGGTTTTAGGTCAACCTGAACTGGCCTGATCGTCGAGTTTCATGCAACTTGAGCGAAATTTCTTCAACCCACTTGTTACTGTAGTGTAGTATACGGTGCCTGCATCTTTCTCACAACAAATGTTTTTGGTTGCATCTATGGCATTATGAACCAGTTCAAACACACGGAGAGAAACAATGCGGAACATGTTAGCGCACTAACTACCACAATACTATTAATCATACTAGTTACAGCGGATTCCTCCCACGGCTTTAACTATTTCGGTCTCGGGATATAGTAAAGTTGGCGACTGTAGTCGAGGGCGACCAGAAGGCTCCTTTTTCAATAGCTACTACACCAAGGCGTAGAGGAGGGCGCTACTCCTTTCCCTGGATTGCTCCTCTACCCTTGATACGTATCTTATATTGCTGAGTGTTAAGCAAGGAGATATCAAGTACCATTTTAAAAGTCTTTGGAGTGACGCGAGCTGGGATTGAACCCAGGTCTCTTAGACCATTGGCGAACTCTCTACCCACTAGACCATGCACCGCAAATTAACACGTACTACGAAAATATTGCAAAAGTTTTGACTCGACCTCGTACATCGATTGGTATGGATAGGTTGAGAGAGAAATGAACATGTTGATATCGATTGGTTTGGTTTCTTTGTTTAATGGCATATCAACCTTTGTAGGTTATATAACGCCAAAGCCATTCTCCTAAAAGAACAGTAGTGGTACTATTTAACCCATAGCTGGGAGGATAAGGGGGTTCATACCTTTCCCAAGGATATTTGCCCGAAAGTGAACGTAATAGCGCGATTGGAGTTTGAACTCGTATACTACGATTCTGCAGTCCATCGCTTTAACCATTACACCACGAGGACATCCCCCAGAGCGTTTGGAGAGACTGAGATAGACGGATAAATAGATAGATCGATATGAGGAGTGAGATAGATAGATAGATAGATAGAGAAAAAAAAAGAAAGAATGAAAGAAAGAAAGACACAGACTAGATAGATATACAGATAGATATGAAGAGACTAAGCTGACTAGCGAGCTAGATATATATAGGTTAAGATAGAAATGAACAGATTGAGATTTTAAGATATATATATGTATATATATATATATCTTGAAACATTGCCATTTAGTATAATATCGAGGGCACATTTTTATGCTATTTTTATTTGTGTGTGCGTGTGTGTTGAAAGTCTTCTACGGGTGCGCTTAGCGCAACGGTTATCGCCGTAAGAAAATAGAATCGTCGACCGAGTTCAAATCCAAGTTGTGGCTGTATGCATTTCATTCTACGCTTATACCCTTAGCTATGGGCAAATACTTATACATATGCAAATACAGAGTGGACCTGGGAGTAATCCTACCTGTGGGCCAAATAGATCTATTATAGATAATGTTTAAAATGATTCTAAACAACGTTAAAAAACATTGTTGTTTACCAAAGACATCGTTCTACTTTTTTTTCGGTGGAGTGTCTTCTCCAGGGTTACGCAGTCGGCGTTTACTAAGACTCATCAACCGGGCAGTTTATTTAGTTTTGTGCTGTACTGTGTGTAACTTTAGTAAGTTGGTGCATAAAACTAATCTATTTTTTAAATAGTTATGTACAGACGATTCATCTTATAATGTTTGTTTACGCAGACGTTTGATAAAATTAGAAATTTAAAAAAAAGTTAGACGTTTTGCAGAGCTCATTTCTCATACGAATCTCTTGTGCTTCTTCGAAAACGATAATGACGTACGATCGTATATATTCGCTTATCAATTTAATCATGTCGTTTCTTGAATGCAATTGATAACTGGCCTCATTATTGATGAAGTCGTACCAAGCGAGCATAAAGAAAGAGTTGGGTGGTTGGTTTCTTTGTTTAATGGCACATCGACGTGAGTTTATCCTTGTTGAAGAAAAAGCAGTGATAATATGTAACCCAAAGCTGGGAATAAAGGGGTTCCTACCTTTCCCAAGGGTATTAGTCTGAATGTGAATGTAATAGTGTGACTGGAGTTTGAACTCACTTACTTTGAGGTTGCAGTCTAACATAGAGGGATAAGGGGTTCATGCCTTTCCTAAGGGTATTAGTCTGAATGTGAATGTAATAGTGTGACTGGAGTTTGAACTCACTTACTTTGAGGTTGCAGTCTAACATAGAGGGATAAGGGGGTTCATGCCTTTCCCAAGGGTATTAGTCTGAAAGTGAATGTAATAGTGTGACTAGAGTTTGAACTCACTTACTTTGAGGTTGCTGTCTAACATAGAGGGATAAGGGGGTTCATGCCTTTCCCAAGGATATTAGTCTGAAAGTGAATGTAATAGTGTGACTAGAGTTCGAACTCGCTTACTGCAAGGCCGCAGTTCAGCCATCCTACCTCGGAGACTGCCTTAGAGCGACTCTTAGAAAATATACTAGTTTACATATATATTTACCAACCTCTGCTGCACGGGCAGGTGGTGACACAAGGTCAATTTTTAAAAAGGATTTTAACAGATTTTAACTAAAAAAAAAAGAAGCTAGACGGCAATTACACAAGAATGCTGCGAGCAATACTGAACAAGTCCTGGCGGCAACACCCCACAAGGCACCAGCTATACGGCCACCTACCTCCCATCACGAAAACTATCCAATTTAGATGAACCAGACATGCACGACACTGCTGGAGGAGCAGGGACGAGCTCATAAGTGATGTACCCCACATATGGCCGGGCAAAAGCAGGACCACCAGCTCGAACATACATACAGCAGCTCTGTGAGGATACAAGATGTAGCCCTGAAGACCTGCCAGAAGCAATGAACGATAGGGAGAAGTGGCGAGAGAGGGTCAGGGATATCCGTGCTAGCGGCACGACATGATGATGATGATGAGATTGGTTGCTTAACCACAGCTAAAGAACCAAGTCTACCCTACTATTTACCCAGGATTTGAACTTGGGTCACCGTGTTCAATTCCCACGACGATAACCCCTACACCACGAGCACTTCTATACTATACTAATTTATACATCGATTTAGATGAGGGCATTTTTCACTGTAGATCTAGTTTATAACGAGCCTTAATGGAATAGATCATAAACATTTTCATCGTGACATTGAGCTATTGCAGGCGAAGACTAAATTAGACATATTCTAGAAAATTCCAATATTAACTGCTATTTTTAAAAATGTAATATTAAATTTGCTTCCAGTAAATTTCTCTATTTTTTGGTGATGCAAAATGAGAAAGAAATATATATTTAAATTGCGGTAACAATAATGATTATG